>CAKNYM010052591.1:222302-245533 GCA_932195095.1 Andricus curvator
TTATGAAAATTTGTAAAATTATGAAAATTTGTAAAATTATGAAAATTATGAAAATTTGTAAAATTATGAAAATTGCTAAACTGTTTTATTAATTTTTTTTTAATTTCTAAAATTATCACCATTTCTTAAATTATAAAAACGGTTCAAATTTTCACAATTTACAAAATTTCGGAAATTTATAAAATTTTCTAAGATATCTAAAATTTTTTTAAATTATTAACATTTGTTAAATTATCCAAATTTCTCAACTGTTCAAAATTTCTAAACCTATCAAAATTTCTAAATTTTTTTTAAATTTCTGAAATGTTGAAAAATTTAAAATTTTTTTTCAAATTCTAAAATTTTGTAATAATTTTGAATTTATTTTATAAGTTTGGAACATTTTCGAAATTATGGTAATTTTAGAAATTTAAATAATTTTATAAATTTTTTTTTTAATTTAGTACATTTTAGACATTTTGAACATTTCAGAAATTTTGGAAAATTTGGGAAATTTTCTGGACTACAGCTTTTGCGGTGAAGGGGTCGATTAACGCCAAATGTGTGCTCACAGATGTAATATTTTTTTTTAACCTAGCTTCACACAATGAAGAAGGGCTAAAATCATGCATGTCTCCTAAAAATTTGATTTTTTGAAAAATGTTCTTGTCAGGATGTCTGACTCATTATATTCTATTTAAGGACGTGGCTGATCAAAGAAGGTCACTACTACTTGAGAAGGCGCTGCTCGCGAGAATGGTACTAGTGACCTTTTTATTCGATAACTCACACAATGTCGACGTTCAAACGTTAAAAGTAAGTTTCCAAATACGACCAAACGATTGGTAAAAGAATTTTTGAAAAAATTAAAATTTGTTCTGCAGCGTGAAGTTAGCACTCCAATTTTAAGAACTCAATATCTTTTTGAATTGTTCCGTCCAAACGACGGAAAAAATTGAAACCTGAATTAATTATTAATTCACGCAGCTGCTGCTAGTCACTTGCGGTCCTGATTTACCTTTTTAGAAGTTCATTTACAAGGCAGATGATTGCAGCATCTTGTAACTATTTTATTGCAAATTTTAATTCAATCATCAACCGAGCTTATTGGTCGACGGCTCTACTCGCGATTTCAACACTTTTTTCAGTTTTTTCTTCTCCGGACAATTTCGAATTCTTTTCACGCTTGAGATAATTCAATATTGGCAAATATAGGTTGACTGCATCGTTATAATTCGAAACAACCGTTTGCTGTGCATTGCCGCCCATGATCACAACCACCAAGCTTTGTCCACTTCGAACGCGATCGAGAAGCTAGGAGTGCGCAGTTGCTCACTGCGCACTTTTTTAGGTCACAATAACTTATATTTCTATTACCATTTAGGAATTTTAGAAAACTGTTCGTAATTTTCAGATACCCAAAATTCATAAACCAAATTGTCCATTAAGACCTGTTGTTTCTTTGATTAATACTTCTACTCACGAAAAGACAAGTTTATTCAATAATATCCTTAAAGAAGCTTGAGCAGTACCATCTTTATTCACCAATATTCCAATCGATTCAGTGATGAATAGTATTTTAAGTAGATGGGCTTACATTCAAAATTCTAGAGGTTCACCTTATTGAATTTGAAAAAGTAATAAAGTTTTTAATGAATCAAACAGCTTTTCAATTTAATAATAATTTTTACTGACAGTTATGTGGAACTACTATGGATTCTCCCATATCCCCTCCTTTAGCTGATCTTGTTATGCAAGATATAGAGTCTATTCTTATAAAAAATTTAGATTTTACTATTTACACATATTTTAGATATGTAGACGATACTTTCATTATTTTACTGAAATATGAACTAGATTATGTTTCACGGAAATTCAATTCTTTCCACCCCAGGCTTAAATTTACACATGAAATAGAAACTAATAATTACATTTCTTTCTTAAATGTCAAGGTTCTTGAATCTGATGACTTATGGACACATCATTTAAACTATCACATGAATCTTTTCACAAGTTGAATATCCCTTTTATCAAAAATATTCCGTTACTGAATAATTATCCAAAAGAATTTGTTCAAACACACATTATTGATCAAATAAAAACACTTAAAAATCCTTTACTACACCAACCAAAGTCACATGTAGATTATGATGTAGATTTAAGACGTATTGTTTCTGTACCCTTCCATGGTAGTTTGTCTTTGGGCGTTAAAAGAATTTTGACTGAAAGAGAATACTTTTTAATGTCTTTGTCAATTATTGATAGATTTACTCTTTTAAACATGATACAATTTAAATATGAACAATACAGGTAAAGGATTTTTCAATTTCATTTTTTATTATCATATATGCTTCGTTTTGTATATAGAATTTAAATGCTTCTCTACTTTTACAATTTAATTTTTGTTCACAAAACCAATTCGATAGTACGTTTTTCCAATTCTTTAAATCTAAGGACTTATATTATTTGACATTGGATTCCTGTTTCCTGATTAGAAGAGCATTCGACTCTTGAAACGTCGACAAGATATTTGTAACAAATGATCTTCTCCAAATTTTTAACGTCTTTTTATCTGGTTTGAAGTATGTCATATTTTACATCTAACTCTATTTATAATTAACTATTTACTCAGAAGCATAACATCGCACTTTACCATTTACCATCCATTAACTAGCTGTGAATTGGATCTCGAGTGTTTCCACTTTGTTTGTATTTATAATTATATGGTGCTCATTTCACGAGCTATTTGCTTCCTCATAGAGGAAGCATTAGTTATTTTTTTCATTAATGGACAAACCAAAGTCTTCATTTTGATCAATTTAAAAATAGAAATGTACTATCTCTTTCCCAGCTTTATGATTTCTTTACAAAAATTGTCAGAGTTACTCCATTTGAAAATTTATGATCAAAAAGTCTTTTCTATTCATGCGTAAACTTTGAATTATGTCGATGAAATAAAATGTATCAGTTTTATCGGTCAATCGATTCATCTTGAATCAACACAACTTTTCTATTCTCGCATGAACTTTAAATTATGAGACTGAGAAAATTTTTACTACAAAAATCGATTTTCAAAATATATAAATTACCATAACTTCCCTACTCTTTAGTAAAATGTATTAATATGATAGGTCAATCGATTCGTCTCAAACAAAGGAATCTTTTATATGTTTGCATCAACTATGAATTATGCTAATGACAAAAGTTTTACTATAAAAATCCGATTTTTAAAATATTATTGAGTGCTAAAAAAACTGCAATGAATATTTTTAGAAATCCTTTGGTCAATTTCAAGATGTTAGTACTGAAAATAAGCCCTCCAAATATCATTAATATATCTGCAACCGTTTTCAAGTTATCGTGTTAAAAAAAGTGTGACATCCAGACACGCATCCGCATACTGACACATCTACAAACACACACACTTCCGGACAATTGCTTAGAACATTGTATTAGACATTTTTGAATTGAGGAAGGTTTAATTAAATGAATTTAAAAATTTTGGAAAAAGTTTACCAGTACAAAGCGTACGAGTCACTTTCCGGATGTCCGACGCGTTAAGCGTTAGAAATTGAAAATATCGGTGCACCTAATCAATTTTAATGAAGCAAATGTAGATAGTACTTGTAAATTTTGAGAAACTAACTTTAGACAGACACAAAAGTCGTATCACGAATAAAACTATGAGAAACATATAAGTTTGCTGCAAGAGTAATTTTTCGGGGGCAAGAATTTGAATTTTATAAATAGATTGGTGTTCCATCATAAAATGACAGTCGCAGTTGATGAAATGTTGACGTTTTAGAAATAATTTAGAAATTGAAAATATTGGCACTAATCAATTTGAGTCATGCTATCGGGAAGTTCAAACATTTTTTCATTGAAAATGTTGTTTTTATTTGAAGTGACATCATCAGTAATTTTCCTTTGATTCTTGAAATCAAGAGAAAGAGTATAATTATTCATTAAACAAGTCAAATATCTATGATATTTTTATATGCATGTTAAAATCTGTCGAGGGTAAATATAAAAACTTAATTCTGCTTTGGCATTTTTTAAAACTTTAATGTAGTTAGTAATTTTAAACGTTGGCGATACAATACTTTGTAATATTTCAAAAATTTTCCCAAGAGATGAATTTTCAAATAAAATTATGAATTTTCATCCCGAGCGTGGCGCTAGTGTTTGAAATGTATGGTATATAGATGAATTTTCTACCAAAAAAGATACAGTTTCAATAAAATATATAAATTTTCAACTAAAAAATATAAATTTACAAACCAAGAATATAATAGTTTAATTTGCAGTTAGAAAAGTAAATTTTAAACAAAAAACGAGTTATCAGCAAAATTAATTAATTTTCATCTAAACATGTAAATTTTCAAGCAAAAATGGAACAGTTACATCGTCAGTTAAAAAAATTAATTTTCCACTACAAAGAAACGAATTTCCAACCAAAGAAATCACTGTTCAATCACAATGATGAATTTTAAACCAAAAATATGAATTTTTGAAAAAATAGTGGAATTTTCAACTCAAAACATGAATTTTCTATAAACAAAAAAAAAGAATTTTCAACTAAATAGTTTGTTTGAAACCAAATGAATGAATTCCTAACAAAATAATGGAATAGTTAAATTTCTATAGAACAGATAATTTTCTAACAAAAAAAAAAAAATTCTATCAAAAAAGGTAAATTTTCCACCAAAAATGGAGTAGTTGGAGTGAATTTTTAACTAAAATGATGAATCTTCAACTAAAAAAAAATTAATTTTTAACCAAATCCAGGAATTTTCAACTAAAAAGATAAATTTTCTACCAAAAATAAAATATTTAAATTTTCAGTTAGTAAAATAAATTTTCAACCAAAAAAGAAACGAATTATCAACAAAAAAGTTAAATTTTCAACCAAAGAAATGAATTTGTTACCAAAGAAATAAATTTTCAACCAAAAAGATGAAGTTTCAACTAATGAGAAAACTCTTCTAGCAAAAAAAAGAATGATTATCAACAAAGAGTTAAATTTTCACCTAAAACAGATAAATTTTCAAATAAGAATAGAATAGTTAAATTTTCAGTACAAAAAATAATTTTCAAAAAAATTAAAATAAATTTTAATCGAAATAGTATAATTTTCAACTAAGAATGATGAATTTCTATCAAAAAGATAAATTTTCGACAAAAAGTGGAGCAGTTACATTTTTAGTTAAAAAAATTAATTCTAAATAAGAAAAAACTAATTTTTAACCAAAAAGATCAATTCTCAACCAATGAGATGATTTTTCTATCCAAATAGATGAATTAATAATAATTAATTAATAAAACAAAGTACACGAATTTTTAACCAAATATTTGAATTTTTTGAAGAATTTTCAACCAAAAATATGAATTATTCACCAAGAGGATTCTCATAAAATTCAAATTTTTAATAAAATACAATAGAATAAAAAAATAATAATTTTCAACCAAAAATATCAATTTTCATCAAATAAGATGAATTTTCTATCAAAATAAATGAATTTACAACAAAGTACACGAATTTTCAAACAAATATTCGAATTTTTAAAGGAATTTTCAAAAAAAAAAAAAAAAAAAACTTCCAACAAAATAGTTTACTTTTTATCCAAACAGGATATATTTTAAGAAGGTTGTTTAATTTTCAGTCAAATAGTTACATTGTTATCAATCAGAAACATGCAATTTTAATCAAGAAGAATCATTTTCTATCGAAAAAGACGAGTTTTCAACTAAAATGATGAATCATCAACCAAATAAGTAAATTTACAACTAAGTAGTTCCACTTCCAACTAGGTAGTTGAATTTTCAACAAAAAATATGAATTTTCAACGAAAAACGTGATATCTGATATTTCAACCAAAAAGGACTTTAATTTTATACCAAAAATAGTTGAATTAAAGAAAAAAAGATAAATTGTCAACAAAATAGTTTGAATCCGCAACAAAAACAGATTAGTTTTCAAACAAATAGTTGCGATTTTCAACCATAATAATAAAATTAACTTCTACTTTAGTTTATCAAAAATTCCCTAACTCTGTCAGGTTTTCCATGACATTCCCTGATTTTCTGAAATTACCGGACCTGTAGCAACTCTATAATATGAAAAAAAAAGTATACGTCCATTTCACTCTAGAATGTTTTTGTAAAAATGTAGGTATTAATAATGATATATATTTGTTTAAACAATAAATGCTTTAAATTCTCCTAAATGCTTTATGAATGCTCTGTTGGAGTTTAAATGCTGAGCATATTCTCGAAAGCATTTGCTCATCATGAATTCTTGGGCATTTAAGAATTCGAGATATGGTAAGCTCAATAGGTAAAACTTTTGGCCGCGTTTTGACGGTCCTGCTCCACTGTGGAAATTTATAAAATCAGCATAACATTTTCTATCACAGACTCGTGGATTGAATTCAACCTGTGGCTTTAATTTGGTGATTGTTGCAATCTGTGTCTGTAGCCCGACTTTAGCATCACGCTGTTTTGTATAAACGAAGGGAAAATACCGAAAATTACCATGATTCGGAATTGCTCTCTATAGAACGGAACAAGCGAAACGTTTTAAACGTGTGGACGGAATGGTTCAATTAAATGCGTGCCGCTCGAGCTCGAAGCACTTTAATGCTCACTCTTTGACTTCCTTCGCTTGTAAAGCTAAAGCGAATGTTGTTTTAATGGTTTTAAAATACACACCCTCTATGCATGCACTCAGCATTTCAGACCGTCATTTATATATCATATCACATATGGGTAATTGTCAAATTGAAAGCACACTTGAAGTCACAGTAATATAACATTAACTCAGAAACTCGTACTGATTTTTTCTTTAATTTAATAAATACTTATTATCATCCTCTACAAAATGGTCAGTTATTTTTTTTTCATTTCTTTTCCTATTTACTTTAATTTAATATAAGAATACCCCAAGCGTCATTACCGTACGGCGTCCCAACCTCACTTTGCACAAGGATAAACTGATTTTCTCCTTTTGTATAGACAGTAACCTGAAAAACGCTTAACGTATCAAATTTGTAAACTTTATATGATCATAAATTCAATTTATGCACATTTTTCAACTTAAATAAATAATATTGTAAAAACCTTAAAGTCTGTCCCTCGATTTTTGTCATTTCAGACGTCATTACCGTACGTCTTTTTCCTAGTAAAATATTGTAGTTATAGTTGAGTAATAAATACAGAAATATTAAGCGTATTGTTTAATATAAGATTCTATACAATTGAGCTTAAAACATTAACTCTTTTTTTTGTGAATTCGATATTAAAACTGAAAAGTGCATTTTAACAACAAAAACGTCATTCCCGTACGTGCGTTAAAACCAGTTTTGGAGAGAAAAAAATATATAAAAACCATTCCGTTACTTGCTCAGCGGTGCTTTCTTTCATGAGTTTCAAACTTTTTTTACTCATTCAGGGGCTGTCCATAAATAACGTTACCAGTTTTGGGTTATTTTGATTCCCGCCCCCCTCGTTGACGAACGCCGAAGTTAAATTTTAAGCCGAATAGGAGAAGAAGTTCTTCTGTTATTTTAAATAAAATTAATGTACATAGGTACCATATTGAATTTAATATGAATCGCTTCACATTCCTAACATTTCAAGACGAAATATATTGCATTTCCAACCAAAAAAGATAAAGTTTAAAGCGAAAAGAGGAATATTGTTTAAGACAGTTGAATTTTCAACCAAGAAAAACGAATTTTGAAGCTAAATGGGCGAACTTCCAACAAAAAAGATGAAATTTCAACAGAGAAAAGAGGACTTTAACAACCGGAAAAGATGAATTTTCAACAAGAAAGTTAGTTTTTAACCAAATATTTAAATTTTCAAACAGAAGCGATAAGTTTTCAACCAAATATGGAAAGTTTGAATTATCAGTTTAAAAAATTGATTTGAACAAGAAGAAAACGTATTGCAAACCAGATGAATTAAACCAGAAAGATGAATTTTTAACAAAATAAATGAATTTTCTACCAAATAGTTAAATTTTCACCCTAAAAAGATACAATTTCAAACAAAAATGAAATAGTTCAATTTTTGGATTAACAAATAAATTTTTAACAATAAAAAAAAAGAATTTTCAACCGAAGAGTTGAATCTTTAAAAAATGAATTTTTAAGAAAGTAGTTCAAATTTCAAGCAAGTAGTTAAATTTTCAACCAAAAAGATTAATTTTCAACCAAAAAGATGAATGTTCTGTCAACAAAGACGAATTAAAAAAATGCTGTAATTTTTAAGGCAAACAAATAAATTATCTACAAAAAAGTTGATTTTTATCAAAAAAGTTAACTTGTAACTAAATAGTTGAATTTTCTATGAAATTGTGTACTTTTCAAACCAAAAAGAGGAATTTTCTATCAAAGATTATTCTACCCGAAAATATGCCTATTTAATAAAAAAGTTAATTTACAACCAGTTAAATTTTCGACCCAAATGATGAATCTTCAAACAAAAAAGTGAATTTTTTACAAAGTTGCTCAACATTAAATCAACTTAGTAATAATATTATTTGTTTTTTGTCTGCTGGTCGTGATTATTTAAAACTGATGTAATTCTGAGGGCTAAGATCCTTCCTTTTAGTGTCGCTCATAAATGGAAACTATTTTTAACGAAAGTGTCACTTTTACCTACAACTTTTCTAATAGATACGCTTAGGAAGTTAGATAAATTATTTAGCAGGAAATCTATAAATGATGTAACAGTGTCTCAAAGGAGTACTCGCTTCATGCATCTTAGGCAATTTACAAAATCAAGGCGCATCCCCTTTTTAATATTTCAAAAATTTTCCAAAGAGATGAATTTTCAAATAAAATTATGAATCTCCATACCAAGCATGGCGCTAGTATTCGAAATGTATGGTAGAATGGGCGGATGCCGACGTGTAAGCACAATCACATTACCTCAAATGGAATTAAAAAAATTAGACGAAATTCAATAATTAATTAAATATTTAAGAAATTATTGCGTCATATATTCAATAAAAATTAACTTGAGGTAAATAAATTTATATTAAAACACGGCCATATTGCCATACATTTTGAACTCTGGCCACCTCTCGGATCTTTCGGGCCCGAATTTCTTCCAGCGCCGCTTCTGGGATCTTTCCGGCCAGAATTATTTTCTGCGCCCCTTCTCAGAATTTTCCGTCCCGAATTGTTTTCAGTGCCACCTCTCAGATCTTTCCGGCCTGAATTTCTTTTAGCACCGCTTCTCGAGAATTTCCGGTCTCCTTTCAGCGCCGCTTCTCGGAACTTTACGTCCGGAATTGTTCTCAGAGCGACCTCTCGGATCTTTCAAGATCGAATTGCTTTCAGCGCCGTTTTTCAGAAATTTCCGGCCCGTATTATTTTCTGCGCCCGTTCTAGGAATTTTCCATCCCGAATTGTTTTTAGCGTCGCCTCTCAGACCTTTTCGGACCGAATTGCTTTCAGCGCCGCTTCTCGGATCTTTCGGGCCGAATTGCTCTCAGCGCCGCTTCTCGGAACTTTCCGTCGCGAATTGTTCTCAGCGCGACCTCTCGGATCTTTAAAGACGTAATTGCTTTCAGCGCCGTTTTTCAGAAATTTCCGTCCCGAACTGTTTTCAGTGCCGCCTCTCGGATATTTCCGGCCCAAATTTCTTTCAGCACCACTTCTCGAGAATCACCGGTCAAAATTGCTTTCAGCGCCGCTTCTCGGAACTTTCTGTCCCGAATTGTTCTCAGCGCGACCTTTTGGATCTTTCAAGACCGAATTGCTTTCAGCGCTGTTTTTCAGAAATTTCCGTAACGAATTGCTTTTAGCGCCGCTTCTCGGAACTTTTCGGATCGAGTTGCTTCCAGCGCCGCCTTTTAGATCTTTCCGGCCCGAATTGCTTTCAGCACCACCTCTCGAAAAGTTTCAGTACTAGTTGCTTTTACCAGAGAAGTTTTGGAAATTTTGAGACTTCTTCTCGACAACCTTCGTTCGTTTGAGTGTCATTCAACCATTTCTCTTTGTACGCACTTTTCCAATATTCTAAAGATCTTCTACCTTAAGGATTTTATTCTTAATCGAAAGCATATGGTAAGGTAGAACGCTTAAAAAAGCTTTCGGCTTGTCGCTCCAGTACTCGACTTCGACAATAATAAGTTTCTTGTCTTTCACTCACTTAATCGATCAATTTAAGTTGCTGTACCATTTTTTTCTTTCCCGGAAGATCTTGGATTACAAAGAAAGTTTTAGGATTAAAATATCACTAGTCTCGCTTCCATCAAGCGCCCCTGGCTGCCAGCGAAACTCACTTAACAATTATCTTACATAGCTCATCCCTTCGTCCGTTGTTTAAAATTAAAAAAGTTTATAAAAGAAGAGATTAAATGAGAGCCGACAAATGAACCTTGGCTTAGAGCGATAAAATCAAAAACTATATGAATTTTTTGAAGATATGAGATTGACCAAGTCAAAACTGTGATGAGTCAACGCTGAAAAATTATAAGAAGGTATACTTTTTAACCTTTCTGTGTTAGAAAGTTCTGATAGAAAGTTCTTATCGAAGCTATCCAATTCTTTTTCCATTTCCTTCCGAACCTTTCCGAGAACTGCATCCGATTCGATGTAATATTTTTAGAAAAATGCTGCTAATTTCACTCATAATTGATTTAAAATTCAAAATTAGTCGAAAATTCTGATTGAAACGTGTTTAGAGATGAAGAATGTTTTTTGTAAATTATTTCAAAATTAGAAGTCGCCAGATCCAGGCAAAGTCAATGAAAATTCAGCATTTTTCAAATCACTTTCAAATTTATTAATAAGAGTCAAATTTGGCAGACTAAGACCTCTATTCTCATTAACATCATCACTCCGCCACAAGTACACTAGTTTTTTAGTAACCGTGTTAATTTTGAGTTCTTCGTACGAAACTATCAGACGGGATCACTAGACGATCCGTCGCGGTTCACGAGGTCTCGCACACTGTCTTCTCATAATCGCTTTCGAACCATACACTCATTTGGTAAACCGATACACTCACAGATCACAATTAATAGAATTATAAGTTTCGACGCTTTTCGTAAACATACCGGCCGCCTCGAGTGTAATAACAGCTCGAACAACATTAAAGTGTAATTTTTATATTGTAACAAATAAATGCCGCCCGCCGTGTTAGCAGGAAGAAATTAAGGAAAAATAATAGAAAACAATGAGTACCAAAGTAATAACTATAGGTCTTAGCCGCCCGCCATGATCCATTAGTACATTAAAGATTCAATTAAATGAACAAAGAGACGATTTTCTAATTTTATATGTTATCCTTAAATGCAACTTAATATTAAATTTTAGATCTCATTTTCCGCTTTCGATTTTACAGGTAAGAGGCAAATTTGTGTAATCGGTCGATCGTATTCAGAACTGGCAGTTTTTACTCGAACTGAACGGACTAAATCGTCCTTTCCCTTGTAACATTTAATAATTCGACCTAATAACCATCGACAAGGCGGTAGCGAATCGTGCTTGATAAGAACTATATCACCAATCATAAGATTTAGGGTCTTATTGAACCACTTGTAACGTTTTTGCAAAGATTGCATGTAATCAATACTCCATCTTCTCCAGTAAATTTCAGAAATTTTCTGTACTAATTGCCAGCGTGTCAATCGGTTCTCTGCAATGAATTCCACTGATGGTTGTGGAATACTGGTCAAAGGTGCACCAATTAAAAAATGTCCAGGAGTTAGATAAGCAAAGTCTTCAGGATCATTGGAAAGTGGAGCAATAGGACGGGAATTTAGGCACATTTCAATTCGCGTTAGGAGAGTAGAAAACTCTTCGTAAGTTAGAGTATGAGCGCCAACAATTCGCTTTAGATGGTGTTTAAAACTTTTAACACCCGCTTCCCATAAACCCCCAAAATGAGGTGCTGAAGGAGGTATGAAATGCCATGATGTGCCTTCTGTAGCGAAATCATTTTGCAAATTGTTATCGAGTCTAAGTTTCAAAATGAAATTTCTTAATTCTTTATCTGCTCCGTGGAATGTAGTGCCATTGTCACTATACAAGTGGGCTGGTCTTCCTCGCCTAGAAGAAAATCGCTGGAAGGCTGCAAGAAAGGCAGCAGACGAATAGTCGGACACGAGCTCCAGATGTACTGCACGCGTGCAACAACAAACGAACAGTGCACGTAAGTCTTATGACTTTTGTTACCACGTCCCGGAGCAAAGTGTACATTAAAGGGGCCTGCATAATCCACCCCCGTATGTGTGAAAGGGCGATTAGGGGTTACTCTAAAGTCAGGTAAATTCCCCATTAGTTGCTGGGAAAGGGTCGCTCTTTCTCGCGTACACTCCAAACAATACTTAATTAGTCCTTTAACTAGAGGGCGCGCTTTTAAGATCCAGAATCGCTGTCTGAGCGTATGCAAGGTCAATTGTAGACCACCATGTAATGATCTGATGTGAGCGTGTGTAGCTATAATTTCACTCAGGTGATGCCGCGGTAGTATGATAGGATGCTTCTCATCAAAACTGATCGGAGCATGTCGTAGTCTTCCTCCCAATCGTAAGATACCGGTAGAATCCAAAAATGGATTCAAGTTTTTCAGAGGCGAATTTTTTGCAATTCCCTCATTTAGGCTTAAAGCCTTCAGTTCAGGCGAAAAGGAACTCACTTGAGCATATTTAATCCAAAAATTTCCGGCTTGTTGAATTTCAAGCGCATTGAGCGAAGGAGTACTAAATTGAGGTTTAGGCTTTGGGCATTTAGAGTGCTTAAAAACAAAGGCATCAACAAACCTCTTGCAATAAGCAGTTACTCGGAGCAATTTAGGCCAGGAGGAAAATTTAAACATTAAATCGAATGGACTTTTGATCTCACTCACTACGTGATGACTTTTTTGTACTCGCGGTTCTAGATCAGTTGGCGTGGAAGATTCTTGTTGATAATCAGGCCATTTAGTTGAGTGAGATTTTAACCACGGTGGGCCTTGCCACCATAAAGGGTGCTTTAAAATCTTTTCCGGCGAGAGTCCCCTCGTTGCACAGTCGGCTGGATTATCCTTGGTAGAAATATATCGCCATTTAGCATGAGGAACAATCTCGTGAATCAGTGAAACCCTATTAGCGACAAAAACTGGCCAATTTGAAGGATGCTTACTGAGCCAAGCCAAAACAGTAACTGAATCAGTGTGACAAAGTGTTGGGACATTTTCAAGCGACATAGTATCCACGAGGAATTTGAGTGTCTTAGCAAGCAAGGCTGCCCCACATAATTCTAAACGTGGAATTGACACGTATTTAAGAGGGGCTACTTTAGATTTAGCCATTAATAAACAAACGTGAGCATTATTCAAATCTTCACTGAGAATTCTAAGATATACAGACGCAGAGTATGCTTTAGAAGAAGCATCAGCAAATCCGTGAAGCTCATAATTTAAATTAGCCTGCAGTTGACCCGTCCATCTAGGAACTCTCAGACATTCCAATCTCTCCAAAGTGTTGTGATAATCAAACCACTGAGTCCGAAGGTCGTCAGGCAACCTCTCATCCCAATCAAGCTTACGTAGCCAAAGCTCTTGCATCAATAACTTAGCCACCACTATTACTGGAGTTAACCAACCCATTGGATCATATAGCTTAGCTATTAAAGAAAGAACGATCCGCTTAGTTGGAGTCTCCACAGGAGAGGGGGTCACCTTAAAAAGAAATGAGTCAGATTGGGGATCCCAAAATAAACCCAAAACTTTGAGCTGAGCATCTTCAGACAATGGAAACTCTATAGCCCTTTCATGCTTTCCAAAAGGACAATCTTCCAGTAATTCTGGATCATTAGACGCCCATTTTCGCAAGTGGAAACCACCGGCTTCCAACAATTGAGACACTTGAATTCGCTTCTCCCTGGCTTGTTCTTTAGTATCCGCACCAAACAAAACATCATCGACGTAGATATTCATTTCCAGGATACTTTTAGCTAAAGGAAACTTATTTCCTTCGTCATGAGCTAATTGCTTAATTACTTTATTAGCTAAGTAAGGAGCACAGGCGGTGCCATAAGTGACTGTCAAAAGTCGATAGGCCACCACTTTGTTATTAGGAGAGTACCATAAAATTCTTTGATAATCGCAATCGCGAGCATCTACCAAAATTTGTCTAAACATTTTTTCTATGTCAGCCAAGTAAACAAAACGAGTCAATCTCCAATTCAAAATAATAGAGATTAAATCATTCAGAATTTTCGGTCCAATATGCAAGTGTGAATTCAAAGAAGTATTATTAGAAGTTAAACTTGATGCATTAAATACAACTCTCAGCTTTGTAGTAGAACTACTTTCTCTCAAAACTGGGTGGTGTGGTAAATACACAATCTGAGAAGAGTTGTCTGGCTCTTCTTCTTTGACAAGTTCCATGTGTCCTAATTTTTCGTATTCAGATAAAAAATCCGAATACTCTTGGAACAATTTGGAATTTTCATTTAATCGTCGTAGAACTTTATCCAATACAATTTTTGCTCTAGAAAATGAGGCACCGATTTTTATTGGTGGCTCATTCTTAAATGGTAACCGTATTACGTACCGTCCATCGTTTCTGCGTTGGTGAGTCATGAAGAAATGTTCTTCGCAAAGTTTTTCTTCAGCAGTCAAGGGGTGACTTTTAGGAAGTTCTTCTAATTCCCAAAACTTAGTCAGGTCTTCATGCAAGACTTCAGAAGTTATGCTCTGATGTACCGTAAGTGGGATGTTTGTCTCTATCTTATTTGAAGTAACAGGACCTGACAAAATCCAACCAAAAACGGTAGATTGAGCAGTAAGAGTGCCTAACACACCTTGTTGTAGGCCAGGTAATAAACACGAGCCATATTTATCCGCGCCTAAAATCAAATCTATTTGTTGAGAACTGAAGGGGTTAGGATCAGCTAACTTCAATTCAGGAAAATCAATTTCATCCTTTTTATTAGGTCTTTCAGGCGACGTATAAGTGGTAAGATGGAGCAATACTAAGGCTTGAATAAGGACTTTAGGAGAGTGCTTTTCGACAGGGAGTAAATTCAACCGAGCTAATTTTCTTGAAGAGCCAATATTAATTCCCCCAACTCCATAAACTATAGCTTTAACCTTCTGAAAACTAGGATTCAAAATTTTCATCACCGTTTCCGAAACAAAACAACATTCTGAACCTTGATCCAATAAAACCCTAAATTTATGAGCTTTACCGTTATCTGCTCTTAACGTAACGACTGCTGTCGCCAATAACGTCGAGCGCGACAGATTTGGATGGTTATTTAAGAAATGGAATGAAAGATCATTTTCTGAGTCCCTATTAAGTGAGACATGATTAGCACTCGCCACCTGAGCTACATTACTAGCATCGTTATCAGGTGGTGCTGAAGAACCCGCAACTGCCAATTGAGAATGTAGAGACGTAGTATCAGCTGATGGCGTTATAATAGATTCAAAATTATTGACATGCAATAAGGTGTTATGTTTTCTACCACATTTACTACATTTCAGTTTACTTGTACAAATAAAGGGTCTATGACCAGGTGTAAAACAATTATAACATCCGTGATGGCGAGTAAGAACTTCTTTACGTCCTACAACTGACAATGCTTCAAATTGACCACATTTAAACAATGGATGATTTTCCTTACATAAAAGGCATTTGGAGGTAGAAGATGCATTATGACTCCGAAGTCCTGATTGATTAGTATTCTTATTTTTGTCTTGTGAGCTCGTTTTAGCATTAGTTTTCGAAGCTTGTATAGCTTCTACAACGCGAATACGTTTTTCTAAAAAGGTATTAAGTTCCTGGTAAGTTGGATAATCCGATTCGGAACCAATTTGCATCTCCCATTCCTTTAGCGATTGAATATCTAGTTTTTTAGTCGTTAAAAAGACTAACAAATCACTCCAATGCTCTATGGGACGGTGTAAATTTTTTAGAGCTGCCAGCGATTCATTAGTAGTATCGCGTAATCTTTTTAGATCTTCCAAAACATTATTAGATACATTCGGAAGACTAATAAATTCCTGTAAATGTGCTGTAATAAGTGCTCTTTTATTATCATACCTAGCCTTTAGCGAATTGCAAGTGAAAGAAAATTAGCTTCAGTGATTATAACATGTTTTAAAAGTTGTTCCGCTTCACCTTTCAAAGAGGATTTTAGATAGTGTAATCTAGTGACATTTGATAAGGAATCATTTTGAATAATTAGCGCATCGAACAAATCTCTGAAATTTTCCCAATTCTTATAATCCCCAGAAAATACAGGTAAAGTAATTTGGGGAAGTTTTACAGGCAAAGAATCATGTCGAACAAACTGCGATTGATTTACACTATCACTCGAGGTAGCTGCTGGAGTGATCAAATCTAATTGATTTATTAAAAAATCGTGTGCACTTAGATACGCATCTTCAATCTGTAAAAATTTATTTTTACTAAAATAATCGATACCTTCGCGTTCCGCCGAGGTCGTTGACACTTTCATTTGTAGATGTAAATTTTCACATTTCTTCCATCTTTGATCCAGGAGTTCAATTCTCGATTTCACTATGGCCAACGTAATGTTGGACTTGCCTAGTTTTTTAAAATTAGTTTCTGTTCTCAATATTCCCTGACAAACTTCAGTTAACTCTGATAGTAAAGACTCCATTTTTCTTGGAATTACTTCAAAAAAATTAAAACGTAAGAAAAATTATAAGTAATAATTTTACTCGCCGTTAGCTTAATTCACAAAAATGTGAAATTTCTTTTTCGATAGATAAAAATTGAGTGTGTGAGAATAAAATACATAGTTTAGTATTCGAATAACAGTGTTCACATATTTTCGCAGAAATTGTGGCCAATTCATAAAAATAGTTCACCTTAGAATAACTTCAAAATTTTAAATAATTCAAAGTTACCTTACCAATGTAGAAATCTAAAATATAATTAGAATTGTCAAAACATATTTAACCTTACATAAGTAAGAGAGTGACAGCTTTAAGCTGTTGACAATCATCAGCTGGTGAACTCGTTGTTTCTTCACGTGCATGAAGGAACTGTACTGCCGATCGATCCTACGAAGACCCTATGAGAGGAAGTGAGCACTTGAAAACATGCTGCAGGACAGCGTTATGTTGTTGATAGCGAAAGAATTTCGCCCGGTAGCAATTAGACTTGGCTCGATTGCTTCAAGTCTGTTCATTGACAAAGTTTACACGTACGTGTTTTTCACAGTTAATTATCACAGCATATTTGATTTTTTCATTATTGAAATCAAATGCACTAAGTCCAACCGCAGCGACTTAAGTTTTGAGTTTTAGGCAAAAACTCTCTTGCTTTAACTTTAATAAGCAGTTAAATTTAAAGTGAACCGCGAACTTCCTTCTTCGAACGTGACACTCAGAGATGCCACAATGGCGAGCGCCATTTGAACTTTTACAGCGGTCTTTTTGCCAAATTAATTCGTACTTTTTAATAGTTAATAAAGCCTTTTCCCAAATATCCGGCTCGAAGGACCATGTTTAGAGATGAAGAATGTTTTTTGTAAATTATTTCAAAATTAGAAGTCGCCAGATCCAGGCAAAGTCAATGAAAATTCAGCATTTTTCAAATCACTTTCAAATTTATTAATAAGAGTCAAATTTGGCAGACTAAGACCTCTATTCTCATTAACATCATCACTCCGCCACAAGTACACTAGTTTTTTAGTAACCGTGTTAATTTTGAGTTCTTCGTACGAAACTATCAGACGGGATCACTAGACGATCCGTCGCGGTTCACGAGGTCTCGCACATTGTCTTCTCATAATCGCTTTCGAACCATACACTCATTTGGTAAACCGATACACTCACAGATCACAATTAATAGAATTATAAGTTTCGACGCTTTTCGTAAACAAAACGAAAAGATCTAAAAGAATCTGAAAGTAAATAATACCGCAATCAATCCGAAATCCAATCCAATGACTACAGAAACCTATCAAGCCGATTTAAACCAAATTTGCAATTGACATGCAAGGAAACACTTTCTAGTGCTATTTTTCAGAAATTTATAATATCTTCAATAGTTTTGAAAATATTGTATATTTCATCATAAAATATATATTTTCTCATGTTTTGCCGCTCAGATGCAGCCAAATCTATTGGTACTGAAAAAACCTGGCTATTCGAACCGAAATTAAAAAACTTTTAAATATTTTGTATTTGTTCAAATTGGTTTTAGCTGGTCTTCTCTTTGATATTAAGTTGAATGCAGAGTTATGTGTAATACTCGGCTAATTCCAAATTTTAGTTTCGATTCATGACTTCTTTTGAAAACCCATTACCTGAGTATTGATTTACCAAAGCAGTAATATGCGCTTTTTCGGCTTTTTCGAGAAAATAGACTTTAAAATATTTACCACAGGCTCATAAAAATTGGCGAAATCCAATTTCAAACGGCCGGTAGTACTTTTTTAATTTATATTTCATTTATTAAAATGTTTTTAAGGCGCTTTTTTCGGAAAAACGGACATTTCTTAAATTTATTATTTTCTTGCAAAAAAATTAAGCTTTTAGTTTCAAAAACCTTGTTTATTATTATTTCCTGGGTTGAGACCATTACAGCAACTGACGCTTGGGTGATCCCGTTGCATTCCCTTGTGAGCCTAAGCGTGACCCCAAAGCCCCCTCCTTACGGTGAAGACTGCAGCCACGCTATTGGCCGATATTTCTGACTCACTAATGCAGTTACTGCCTGTGAATGTTAGACGTTTCCCCGGAATCACGGGGCATTGACAAAGGATATGAAGGGGGCTATCTGCAAGCCCTATCTTATGTCTGTGACAGCCGAGGTTTTCATGTCCTATAAACATTTCTATTAGGACTTTGACTTTGTTTCTCCCGAGATTGAGTATTTCCTTCGCTCGGTTAGAATTCAACTTTAAACCCATGAGTGTTTTGGCCCGTCTGCTATCAGTGATCAATCCCCACTCCTTCTGATGTCCCTCGGTCAGCCAACTGTTCAATTCTTCAGTGCCTAGCTTACTGGAAATTCCTACAACTGGTTCGAGTCCAGTGAAGTTCTCTCTAGCTGCTAGTTTTGCTACCCTGTCATTGCCTTAGATGCCACTGTGTCCAGGGATCCAAATTGGAGTCATGCGGTTTTCTTTGCCAGATTGTTCAGTGTCTCAAAGCACTCCCATACTAGTAGCGACGTAGTCGTTCTTCCATTCAGGGCCAGTGTAGCAGCTCTGAATCTGAGCAGACACAATACTTCCTGTCGAAGAGATAGCGAGTGGGTGTTTTGTCCCTGAGGATGCTCAGGGTCGCCTACTTGCAATATCGGTTGGGATCCGCACTACCGTCGAGATCCTTCCGCCGTTTTCCATATTTAATCTCCAGGCCGCCTTCGCAGCCACTGCCTTGATGGTGAGATGAAGGGGCTCCAACCCTGTTAGTGCCCTTAACGTCACTGTGGATGTCGGATTTGAAGCACCAGTGACGCCTCTTAGAATCAGTCCCCTGATTATTTCCAGTCAAGACTTCACAGTGGACAGATCGACCCTGCTTCGCCAGACAACCGCGGCATAGGTTAGTCACAAATAAAAATAAAGAAAAAAGGTGTAAGCAGCGAGAATAGAACACGCAACCGTTTTGCGTATTTACAACGTCTATGAACGGCTCTGAAGCCGAAGCGCTAATGTCTGCGCTATCAGCCGGACGGTGAAGGTGAAGAAGTGCATACTACTGTTCCGGTAAATTAATACTCAGGTAATGAGTTTCATTGCAAAAATTATGTACCGAAACTCAAATTCACAAAGGGAGACGATGGTCGTGGGGGATAAAGCGTAGGCTTCGGACCCACTCTGTCTGCTTGCGGGTTCGATTCCCGCCTCGCACTCTGGAAGAGCCTCGGCGGCCCATGCGGTGAACACTTGCCTAGTAAGGGAGATGTTCATCTCCGGAGAGTCGTGGGGCCGGTACCTCTAGAGAAAAAGGTTCTAAAAGTACTTAAAGCTGTTGCTCTTGGTGGTTCGGAACCCACCTCAAACTGTAGGTCCCCCTCCCACCACCAAGTAAGTGTGTGTAAAGGAATAGGGAAGAGATACAAGAAAAATGTAAGCCCTTAGGGGGCACATTAGAATGAAATTTAAAAAAAACTAAAATTCACAATTTGCGGTCCGCCTTATCAAATTTGTTAATGATCTTTTCCTTTCGTTATCAGCGTTCTCCATATATTCAATCCTACTTAGTTGTTATAATATAAAACCTTTGTTTATAAACAGTTTTTCTACATTTTCTTCTCTAAAAAAGTTTAAATTCTACAAAATCATTTTTGATATTTATTGTTTAACAATTTTTCATTTTATTTGTCCATTTTTGATTGTACAACTTTATTTAATTGTAATTGGCTAAGGTTTTACATCGCAGAACTTTTTTGGTGGGAGAGTAATTGCCATAAAAAAATCTCAAGGCATTTTAGTACAAATTCAACTATATTCGTGACATAAATCAATTCAGTGAGTTATAGCAAGTGGTAACTCGCATCCACGTTTCACACGCTCCCCGGCATTGATATATTCCCTTTACAGAGTGAATGAGCTTTAGAGCAATTTGTGCATGCTGCGTTGTCAAGTGAAGCGTCGTCCGATGATGCATTTATCTCATTAGTGTTCGCCAATTATATTAAGTGGATGAAACAATATAAAATCGAATTAAAAGGCATCAGTGGAAAATTTCTATTAATAATTTTTTTTTCTGAAAAATTGAGGCAGATCGTTTGAGAGGGAAACGCTAAAGAATGTAAATCTGGTTGTCTGTGAAATTGCAGACCGAAATTGGAAACCTCATCAAGTTTTACAAAAACTTTTGTTCACAAAGAAAACAATCAATAGAAAGAACCATCAGTTCAATAAGTTAAGTAATAAGTTATTGGAATAAAATAAGAATTAAAATTACAAAAGCGATGTTAGAGGACCCCTGAATATTTTTTTTTAATATTCTGTGGAAAATCGTAGTCTATTTTGACACCAATAGGAACAGCAGGTAGGCTAGGGTGGCCCTTATTTATTAATATCCAAATTCTGTTGCTCCTACCCAGTAGCCAAAAGAATGATGCGTCGAAATATTTTTTCGACCACAGATCGAGACTTCCTTTTAGAGCCATGGTACCAAATGGTACCAAATTAGTGTAAAAAGGAGATAAAAATTTTGGAAATGTTCTAAAAGGTGGACTTTTAAATAATGACAAGAAATTGTATTTTCTATAGTTATCAACAATAAGGTTCCAGACTTTAAGAAGAAATCTCGTTAATATCTATGAAGAAGCTTTATAAGAAGGTTCTAGTTCTCGGCAAAAAAAACTTTTGGAATGAAACAGACGATGTTATGTGAATTTTTTATTTTTGCACATTTTCTTCTGTGTAACTCCAATCGAAAACTTCAAGTGGGTGAAAGCAAAAGGAGTTTGAAAAAAAATGTTAACCATGTATGTAAGGATCAGCCTATTGAAGGTGTAGCATTTTTGAAAGAAGAATTTTTGGACCATAATAATATAAATATAAATTAACTCAATATAATCATCTACAGTCAAGCGGGGTAATTTTGAACACGTCGGGTCAATTCGGACATCCCTAGATTGATAGGATAAATTACTCAAAACTATTCCAAGAATCTGGAATCAGTTCAGGCCTTAAATGGTTCTAGATTCTAATTAAAACCACCCACCTTGAGTAGTTTAAGCTATCAATTTAGGGGTGTCCGAATTCACCTCACATGTCCGAAATTATCCCGTTTGACGGTTTTTCCCTGAAAACTCTGCCTAATCTGCGGTCCAAAAAAAAACCAAAGTTCAAATTTCTTTTCGGATCATGGCTTATTTTTCGAGGTTCCAGAAAAGAAAAATGTAGATTTTTTCCATCAAAAAAAGTTTAGGGGGTTTTCCCATCCCCTATATTTTAACAAAACGAGTGAAAATTATATTGACTTCTTAAGACATCTTTCTTAAATGTGTCGTATACATTAAATTTTTTTTGACCTCCCCGAAACTCTTCCAGAATGCCCCAAAAACCACCCTCTAAAGAAGGATGATCAATGTATTTTTTATAAATTAGTAATTGTTGAAATTATTTTTATTTGTTTAAATAATACTTTTTTCACATTTTTCCGCAAATTATCGATTCCCTCAGAAAGAAATAATCTAATTAGGCAACAGAAGAATTTGTAGTCAATTCAATTTGTTGTTAATAGTTTAAACAATTTTTTATTGATTACATGTATCATTAAATAATTTATTTTGACAAAATATTAAAAATAGATACCTTTTCTGAGTGGTGTGTACTAATTAATTTAAATAAAAAATCAACATGATGAATTTACTTTTTTTAAATTGTTTAAATAATCTTTCGTCGTTTAAAGCGTTCTTTGATTGGACTGAGGCAAAAAAGTGTAGTTTTTTGTAAATTAGTCAAAAAATTTCATCAGCTCCTTCTATGATGGAATGTTGTCGAAAAAATTGCTTTCACTAATGAAAATTGGTAAAAAAATTATGTCTTAGTAATGGAAAGTGTCAACATAGAAAAAATTAAAAATTCAATAAAATAATATAGTTATAATTAAATTTAAAAATATTAATTTTATAAATATATTATATTTAATTAGATTATTATTTATATTAATTAATAAACTACTCGGTGGGTTTCCTATCACCACTACGTAGCGCGTCCTCAGGTTGCGGATAGAGGAACGGCCCGTAAGGCTGAACAGCCCCCAAGGTTAACTGCGAATACAAGAATAAGCAGTCGCGGACAGCCGATAGGAGCCAGTCGTGGGTGTGGTGAATCTAGCACTGGTAAAAATAGGTGCACGACAACCATGGCTTGGGGGGACCCACCCATTCGCGTTCATACACAATGGGTGGGTTCTGGCAAGCCAAGGTGCAGCGTGTACCCACCTAGAAACTATACCCGAACCAAAACTAAAAATCTTGTAAGGGAAAAATCCTGCTGCCCATTGGACACTGCAGCGATGACACTGCCCGCAAGGGATGTGTGGAATGATTCGCCTGCATAGGGCCAAAGGGGTATTGATGCCAGTAGGCGCGCTGCCTTGCAGGGGGACGTTAGGGTACGAGGATGAAACTGTAATGTGTCTGACGACAAGTTGACATGGTCCTTGTCAGAGTCGGAAAGCTCCCATACTTAGACCTAGGGAGGTATGGGGGTTATCACTCCTGGGACAGTGGACTCACCTACGATCGGAATAGGATCCTAACGTGCGGATTATCTTGAAACTACCATGGCTAACTT
>CAKNYM010052591.1:250533-269388 GCA_932195095.1 Andricus curvator
CAATGAACTTTCGAGTTCGAACTGCTAATCTATAATAATAATAATTAATTAATAAAAGCTTATGAAATATTTTGTAAAATTTTGAATTTCCATTTTAACCATTGAGTTCTTGTTAATCAGAGAAGATGTAAATTTTGTTTATTTTGTTGAAAAAAAAGTTTAAAAAATCGAAATTGCTTAAAGAATTATAGGTATACGGTGAAAATATCTGACATACCAGATTTCTATGAAGTTTGTTTAAAAATGTGCAAAAAACTGCACTTTTCTGCCTTACACCAGACAAAACTTACATTAAAACAGTAAACAATTAAACAGAAATTCAATCGACAGGATCCATTTCTCATTTTTCCAAATTAGTTTATCTCGTTGTAAGCGTACCCATAATTTGTGAAAAATGTGAAAAAAGTATTGTTTACAAAAATATAAATTTTTTGAATAAAGTAATAATTATTTCAAAGATACATGAAAGTTTATAACTTGAACAATACAAATTATCTGTGATGAAAGAAACATATACAAAAGTAATATTTCCATTTTATTTCACTCCTGAAGGTTATCTGATCAAAAAAAATGTGCGAATTATCTTTTTTTGGCAATCTAACAAAATGACAAATTTTTCTAAAAGGAACTTTGTTTTTCTCTAATAAATACTTTTTGATAACAAATAATAATATAAAATAATATTTAAGAAAAAATCCTTTTTTATCAAGTCATAATATTTTTAAATATAAAAAATATATAAATATTGCTTTCTGGGATATGATTAACAGAATACTTACTTCAAATTAAAAAAAAAAAATCTTCTACATATCTTCTCTCGTTTCGTTTAGAGAAACTTGACAAGCTTTGATTATACGAAATTTGAATTATTTGACTATTTTGAAGTGGCCTGAGAACTGAGTTAATAAAAATTTTCACGACCAAAAAATAGGGGTGTTTTCTTCCGATTTAACAGAACTAATTTTGTGTAAAATACTTTCAAAAATATTTTAAATTATATTTTGATCAATGGATGTCGAGTTTTTTTCAAAAGAAAGTGTATAAACATACCACAAAGTTAGTTTTGAATTTATATTAAAAAAATTAACAATTTTCAAAATACGCAGACACAAGCCTATCATAAACTAAGTTATACCGGTTTTCTACCGAATTCTTGGGGGAAAACTTTCAAATGAATTATTCTGTAAGCTTGAATCATATTAATTGAAAATCGGAAAAGTCCGTTGACCCCAAAATTAAGAACAAAAAATTCAAGAAAAATTCGACTGTAGATTACAATTCTATTCCAATTTTGCAAGAATGTTGATTAATCTATGTGGATTTGTTTTATTGCTAAAAAAAATTAATAAAATCTCACCAAAAACACTGCGCGTGATAAAATTCCGCCAAGTGTTTTTTAATAAAAGGCATTATTTTAACGAATTAATGGATTAAATAATTTTTTCTTTGATAAAAAAATAAATTGGTATATTAGAGGAATTAAAAATGTCGAATTCAGCCTGTCAAATGTTGTTTTTATTTGTTTAAAATATCTGTTTTTTATCAAAGGAAAAAGTTATTTATTGAAATAATTACTTTTATTTAGAAAATACTTCTATTTATCAATTTGCTAATATTCGTGAGTGACTTTATTTTTAAATTTCAAAATTTTTATTAAATCTGAGATAAGTAATTAAAATTTTAATACTGATGTACTCAAGAAAAATCAAATCGATATTAATCAATGCTTCCAAGTAAAGGGCAGATCTTTTTTCTATACAAAATATATTGAAAGAATCCTTCAAAGTTTTCATTTCGAATTTCCATTTCTCAGTAGAAAATTGAATTTGATATCTTATTCTTTTTTCACATTTCTTTCATTCCTTTCTCGAATCGTTTCGAATTTCCCCTTTTTTTGATCAGAAAAATAAAATTATAAGGTAGATGTCCCAGTAATCGGGATGGTCCCAGTAATCGTGAGTTTTGAGGTGCAAACGCCAGAAGTAAGTATTTTCCGCATAAAAATACAATCCTTAAATATTTTGAGTACCTTCTCGTTCGAGAAATATCGGTCACGATTATAGGGAGGTTTCAAAAGCATAGTTGCTCGAGCAATCGTGACCTGTCACGAAGACTAGGACAACTCTGTCAAAATTTTATTTCCATATTTCATGACAAATAATAATTTAATTAATTCCAAAAAGGCCTGAAATGAAATCGGATAGCTGACTTGTTACTGTGAGCAGTAATCGTAATATAAATTAGCCCTTAAAACTAAAAAAAGGTTATGTGAAATATTGGATGTTCGTGAAGTTAGCACACCAACAATTAAATATCCAAATTTTGTTTAATGGAATCGTTTGGATGTCATTAGGATGCGTTAGGAATCCATTTTTTTTTGTTTGGACGGCAAAACTCAAAAAGATATTGAGTTTTCAAAATTGGAGTGCTAACTTCACGCTGCGGAACAAATTTTAATTTTTTCAAAAAAATTTTTACCAATCGTTTGGATGTCGTTAGGATGCGTTTGGAAGCCAATTTTTTTCGTTTGGACGGCAAAACTCAAAAAGATATTGAGTTTTAAAAATTGGGTGCTGCGGAACAAATTTTAATTTTTTTCAAAAATTTTGTTACCAATCCATTGGATGTCGTTAGGATGCGTTTGGAAGCTCACTTTTAACATTTGGACGATGAAATTGTGTGAGTTATCGAATAAAAAAGTCATTAGCACCATACTCGCGAGCGGCGCCTTCTCAAGTGGTAGTGACCTTCTTTGGTCAGCCCTGCCCTTAAATATAATATTATGCGTCACCGCAAAAACTGTGGTACCGAAACTTTCCAAAAATGTTCAAAATTTTTGGATTATCTAAATTACCGTATATTTTCAAAATTTCTAAGATGTTCAAAATTTCTGAAATTATCAAAATCATCAAAATTTATGAATTTTACAAAATGTTCAATTTTCTCAAATTTCCCAAATTTTCTAAAATTTGCAAAAATTTGTCATTAATTAATTTAAGAAATGTGTAACATTTGATAAAATTCAGTAATTTTGATAAGTTTAAAAATTTTGAATATTTTACCAATTTCACAAATTTTAGAAAATTTCACAAAGTTTAGAAAATTTCACAAATTTTAGAAAAATTCACAAATTTTAGAAAATTGAACATTTTGTAAAATTCAGAAATCTTGATATTCCTTATAATTTCAGAAATTTTGAAAATTTTAGGAATTTTGAAAATTTTGAAAATATACGGTAATTTAGATAACCCAAAAATTTTAAACATTTTTGGAAAGTTTCGGTACCACAGTTTTCGCGGTGACGCATCATATTATATTTAAGGACACGGCTGACCAAAGAAGTTCGCTACCACTTGAGAAGGAGCCGTTCACGAGTATGGTGCTAATGACTTTTTTATTCGATTACTCACACAATTTCATCGTCCAAACGTCAAAAGTAAGCTTCCAAACGCATCCTAACGACATCCAAACGATTGATAAAAAAATTTTTGAAAAAAATTAAAATTTGTTCCGCAGCGTGACGTTAGCACTCCATTTTTGAAAAATCAATATCTTTTTGAGTTTTGCCGTCCAAAACAAAAAATTGGCTTCCAAACGCATCCAAACGACATCCAAATGATTGAGTACTAAAAATCGCTTTTATTAATAATAATAATCTCTATCCTGAAATTTTGGTATGTAAATTATGATTTAGACAAACGAGACTAATTTTTTGTTCCAACCAAATTGATATATTTCAGACATTCTTAAAAACCTCTTGCTAACTACGATTGTCATCTTGAAGCAATTAACCGTCCAGAGTCAAACTGAAATTCACTTCTCCTTAAAACCGTCATTTGGCCAAATCGTGAAACCGTGACATTTCAACAAGGAACATCAACATCGTTTAAGACTGAGCATTATCGTTAACTCCTGTTATGTTAATCCCGAATTAGCTTCCCGGAGGAGCTCTAATTCGGACAGTTGTCGTTCCTGAAACGGTCACTCGGTCGATAACACTCGTACTTGTAGATGGACTTGAAAATAATTTGGAATATTATTCCAGTCCTTAAATTCTGATCATCATGATTAGAAATAACCGATCTTAATCATATTTTCAATATTTTGAAAAATTTCGTACTACATCCATCATTTCCTTTATAATTTGTATTGCACGATTTTCCAACTCGAAGATTCGCGGAAATTTCTTGAATGGTATCTCTAGGAGAAAATACGACATCGTAATTTATCTTTAGTGCTCATATTTTTTGTGCAATGACATATTTATTTGACGCTGCTCTCATAAAACAGAATACGAGACAGGGAAAAGTATGCAATAGTAAGACACCTTATGGAGTAGGTCAAATTAATTGATCAGAATTTGCCAAATAAACATTCTTAAATCTTTTGATCGCCAAAGGGCTTAGCCGGATGAGTAGGTGAAAAGTGCCCTTGGGCCTTATCTAACCGGACTTGGTCCTATGTGTACGTTACAAAAAGAAAACTCTTTCCTGAAATGATCAGTTTTTTAACCTTGAAGATGACGTTTCAAGGTCACGTTTATTGTTTTCCAGTTTTTTGCGTATATCCCGGATTGTTTTTGACGGATTTTAATCAACCTGGGGTCAAATTAAAGAACTCTCAAAAATACATTTAATAAAAATTTTCAATAATATTCGGTGCAAACTTCAAATTTTGACAGACATTCAAATATTTTGAGTCGAATCTTCTTGAAAACAAAAATACATACATGAGCGAAAATATTCACACAGTTGGCTAATATATCAAGTATTTATTACGTAATTATTCCCAGATTTTTTAAGTTGTAGAACATGGTAGAAAAAATTGAAAAACGTACGTATCTTCAGTAATACACGATTTATGATTTCCTTCAAAGACCATAATTTTTGTTATATATACGTTAATTTTGAGGTCCATGTTCTTCATGCTTGTATTCTGTTTGCTCAACATTGTTTGCAAGTATTCGATTGACTCTGCCATAAACAACCTTAGCATCTAGGAACGCTAACCCACGTACACTCACAGTCCCAAGATCCACACCTTCTTCGTCCAAAAGTTCCATACTTTGCATTTTTTGGAGCATGTTCAGGGCACAATATAAGAGGAGAAGGAGGGGAGGTACAGTTAAAAGTTATTGGTTGCAAATTATTCCTTGAACCTTCCCTAAGAGATGACCAAACTTTACTTTACAAAAATTTAATAACAAGTACTTCTTTTTTTCATTTCTTTTTTCCACGCTAACCCACGCACCCTCACTGTCCCGAGATCAACACCTCCTTCGTCGATGAAGGCCATTCTTAGACACTTTTCAATGTGAATAGTTAATTCAGAAAACATTTCAAAAAATACCGTTTTTAGCATAAGTTTTACATAAAATTGATACTTTGAATTTTTTGGAGCATGTTCAGGGCACAATACTATGGAATCGGGGGGGGGGGGGGGTAAAATTTATTGGGTGCAAATTATTCCTTGAATAATGCAGACTGATAAGAAAATCCAACTATTTTTGGGTGAAAATTCATTATTCTCTGTGAAAAAGTCTACTATAAAATGTTTGGTCACGAATTCATTCTAGTTTTAAATAAAAGTTTTATTATTCGGTCTTTGACTTAAAAATTCTGTGATTTGATTACCAAAAATAAATAAAATTGTTGAATTTTTAAGGAAAAAAGACAAATTCTCGTTTGAAAAACAAACAAAAAATTTTGATTGAAAAAACCAACAAAAATGGTAATAAAACCATTGAATTATTAAGCCAAAAAGACAAATATTCAACCAAAGAATTGAATTTTCAACCAAAAAGATAATTTTTTACGAAAGTTTTTAAATTCTCAACGCATTACTTAGATACTTTTAAAATATAAGGATAGAAAACTGGAAATTGTGGTTGAAAAATCAAATTAATTTTCCATTAAGCAGCTAGGTTTTCAAAAAATTGAAAAAAAGAATTACTTTTATGACCTTTTTGTCACGTAAAGTTTGGTCACCTCTTAAGAAAGGTTCAAGAAATAATTTTCTCCTAATAAGTTTTAATTTTACCGCGCCACAACCCCTTGTATTATGCCCTGAACATGATCCAAAAATTACAAAGTAGCAGTTTTATGTGAAATTCATGCTAAAAACGATATTTTTACCAATGTTTTCCAAAATAACTATCCACATAGACAAGTGCCTAAGAATGGCCCTCATCGACGAAGTAGGTGTGGATCTCGGGACAGTGCGGGTGCGTGAGTTAGCGTTCCCAGATGATAACGTTTTTATTGCAGAGTCAATCAAAGACTTGAAAAGCATTTTGAAAAAACTGGATACAAGTATGAAGAACATGGGCCTCAAAATTAACAATTCATTTTTTTTCGTTGAAGATTCATCTCTTTGCTTGAAAATTGAACTATTTTGTTGAAAATTTGTTCAATTTTTAGTTGAAAATCAATTTTGTCAACTGAAAATCAAACTATTGGGTTAAAAATTTATCTTTTTCAGTTGCAAATTCAACTAGTTGGTGGCAAATTCAAGTATTTTGTTGAAAATTCGTATTTTTCTAATTTGTTTTCTAAGATACTCGAATTTTTAGTTTTGAAACTAAACTCTTTTGTTGAAAATTAATTTTCTTCAAAATTTATAATTTTAGTTGAAAATTTAAATCGTTTACTGCTTTCACTACTTTCTTGAATTGGAAATTGATATTTTTCATTGACAAATTATCTTTTTTTTTGTTTAAAAATGAACTATTTGATGAGAAATTAATTTGTCATCGGTTAAATTCTTTTAATTTCAAACTAAAATCTTTTTGGGTTGAAAAATAAACTGTTTAGTTCCAAGTTGAACAACATTGCAAACATTTATTTTATTTTGGTTGAAGATTAATAATTTTAGTTGAAAATTCAACTGAACCTTCTGCTCTCCGGCTGAAAATCCAACAGTTTTGTAGAAAATTAAACTATTCGGTTGAAAATTCAATCATTTTTTTTAGTTCAGGTATTTTTTGAAATTTTGTCTTTTTTGGTAGAACATTAATCTTCTCGGTTGAAAATAAATTTTTTGTGGTTCAACCACTTTGTTAAAAATGAATGTTCTGTACGAATCTCTTCCTTGGTTGAAAATGTAACTATTATGATGAAAATTCGGGTTTTTTCCTTAAAATTTAATCTTGTTGCCTGAAAATTTATCTGTCACATTTTTGGTTGCAAATTTTTATCTTTTTTAGGTTGAAAAGTGTACTATTTAGTAGAAAATTCATGCATTTTGTTAAACATTCATGTTTTTCATTTAATTCAACTGATTGGAAATTCGTATCTTTTATAATTAATTCTTTAAACTGAAACTTTTACGATTCCATTTTTTGTTGAAACTCATAATTTTTAGTTAAAAAATCCGACTCTTTGGTTGAAAGCTAACTTTCTTCCTGAAAATTCATCTTTTCCGGCTTAAAAGTCAACTCAATTTGTCTTTTTTAACACAAAATTAATTTTCCTTTGATTGATGAATGATTAAATTAATTAAACTAATTGATTATTCAAGTTTTCTTCTTGGAAATTCCCCCACGTGGTTAAGGATTCAACTATTTTGTTAAAAATTCATCTGCCTTGTTTGAAAATTCGAATATTTTGTTGAAAATTCATGTATTGGACTAGAAACTTTACTGTACTGTTTTATGCCAAACACGTATCTTTTTTAGTAAAAAATTCAACTATTTCTTTTTACATTCTCATTCTAATGAGAAGGTATTGGTTTTATGTAAAATTTGACATAGTCGGTTTTCATCAAATCTCCACGTTTTGAGACCCCCTGAGCTAGAAAAAACGGTTTTTACCAAGGTGTCTGTCTGTCTGTAGTCTGTCTGTCTGTCTGTAGCCACGATAACTTTCGAAAAAATGATCAGATTTGATTGAGCTTTGGCACACTTTTTTATGACCGAAAAATAGAGAACGAGTTCGTTAACCAGCTATTTTGGATGAAAATCCAAAAAGTGAGCACATTTTGAAAATTTTTTAAACCACTTTTTTTGAAGATTTGAAAATTATATGTACGGTTATTAGTAGTACGCAAAATGACGAACAAAATATTCTTATGACTTTTCGTGATAAAAAAAAAATTACTGGAGTTATAGCATTTTCAAAATTCCAAAAAACAAACGAAAATGAACATTTTAAGCCGAAAAACGCATGATATGAAAAAAATTCAAGAGGAGAAAAACGTTGATTCCTGAACACCCTATAATATTTTCATAACAACTTTTTGAATTTTTTGAAAAATAAAAAATTCAAATTTTGATCGCACAAAAAATTAATGAAAAATCAAAAAAGCCATTTTGCTGTAAAACTATGCAAGATACCAGAAAAGATCATCTCACCAAAATTGTGCACCTAAAAAAGATCTACAAATTTCTTATCATTCACTTTTTGATATGACGCGCAGTTTTTGTTTTATTCGTAAAAAACAGCATTGAAAATAGAAAAATCAAATTTTCAGACGAATATTACCAGCTACGAAAAAATGACCGAAACAAAATTTGTTCATCCAAGGAAGAGGTACAAATTTATTGTGACAAAAATTGTGCATTCAAAAAAGACTTACAAACCCGTAATCAATTTTTGTGGTAAGAATATATTCAAAATTAAAAAATTAACTTTTTTGATAAACGGCACAAGCTAAAATAAAATGTTAACTAATAAAATTTGTCGCCTGAATTATATCATTACTTTTCATTTGAAATCAAATACAAATTTAGTAATTTGTATATGAAGAACATATAACACGAAGCACAAAGTGCGCGCTCAGTGTATTTACCAAATCGCACGCCGTAAGTGCGCTCAAACTTTTTTGTTTCTATCATACGGTTCAAATGATTTTCAAATCAAATATCGAGCGCGAAGCGCGAGTGTCTGGATGAGAATGTGTTCCTTAAGGTCGATAGAACCTTGAGTAAATAAAGTTCCTTTTCAGTCTAAAATAAAAACAAATTTAACAATCACTTAATATGCAGAGGTTTTGATAATTTTATAATATTTGCAAACAAACTTTTTCTTTTCGTCGAAGTCGAACACGCAGTTCAAAAATCTAGAGGAGCCGAGCGTAAAGCGCGAGATAAATATATGATCGAGCGCGAAGCGCGAGATCCAACAGTCACGCGCCATGAGAATGTGCCCGCGAAGCGGGCAGATTTTTTATTTGAGGATTTTGTTCAAAATTAGTATTTTGGTACAAAAGTAATCTTCTTGTTTGAAAATCCATCTTTTTAGGTTACAAGTTCAGCTATGTGGTTAAAAATCCAACTATTTTTTTGGAAGTTAAATTTTGTGTTGAAAATTTAAATTTTTTTCTTGAAAATTCAACTAGTTTGTTGAAAGTTCAATTATTTGTTGAAAATTCAACTATTTTATTGAAAATTTAATTATTTGTTGAAAATTCAACTATTTTGTTAAACTCATCGTTTCCAGTAGAAAATTGAACTGTTTTGTTAAATATTTGTCCCGTTGGATTGAAAATTCAACTATTTGTATGAAAATGCATCTGTTTCAAGCTGAACTTAATTTTTCTTTGTTTGAAAATTAGATTTTTATTGTAGAAAAGAATATATTTCGACTTGAAGTCTTAGATTATTGCACTATTTTCCTTCAAAAAGTCACCCCATTTTCCCTGTTTTGAGTGCATTTTGGGCTAATTGGTAACGCAGTTGATGGACGGTTCCTTAGGTCCTACAATTTTAATCAAATTCCTTCAACGCCAGACAGACATCGTTCCTCGGCTCGTTTGAGCACCATAGTTCGGAATTCTTTTCTCGATTTTTTCCACCTTCATAATAATTTCAAGCGATAAGAGTACCAGCAGCTTTACGATCTTGCTAGTAGGATACGACCGAGTAAGTAATACTCCATAATGAAGGAAATCTTCAATTCTCCAGGGGACAGTGCTAGATTCCATAGTTTCTTATAGTTTCTTGCAAGAGTGGATGGCTCTTTGGAAATTACCTTCCATAATGTCCCATTAGTTATGAAGTTATGAAGCGCAGAAAACCTCGTTTTTTCATTTTTTAGCGCAAATTTCATCGTAAGACACTTAGAAAGCGAACCAAAAAAAAAAAAAAGAATTACATTTTCGGCTAAAAATGAAAATAAAACGGTTTTTTTCAGAAGGTCATAAATCCAAAATTACTTAGACTCGAATTTTTTTACATTCAAGTAGTATACCTAGGACAGTTCTGGAGCATGGTTCTGTTCCGAGTTAAACGACAGTAAATAATCGACTGATCAGGTACCCCCACTCTACCTACACTTCTACAAAGTTGTAGAACTTGGGGATTCCTCTAGCCCTATGAGCAATCTACATTCGGCACTTATGCCTTAGTTGGTAAAGTAGAAACCTACATCGATTGCTTTAAGAATCTATCTTGAATTCCTACTTTAACGACTAAAGGTAATCTAGGTTTCTATTTTACCGTCTGAATGTAATATAGATTCCTACGTTACCGATTGAATGTAATCTAGATCCTTACTTTGCTCTCTGAATGTAATCTAGATTCCTACTTTACCGACTGTATGTAATCTCGATTCCGACATGATCGACATATTAGCACGGACACGAACCATTATCGTCTGTCGGTAAGTGGCCAGTAGCTGGTGAACTGTCCATTTTGAGAGGAAACAAGTCACGACCTAATAAGGTTAGGTCAAAGTCTTTTTTCAACTTGTTGGAAATTGAATCTGTCTTGCTTGCTTGTGAAATACTTTTTCGTAAAGTAACGCCGAACCTATTGTAGATAGAATATTTTTTCCATTTCTTCGCAGAATTTTGTTATACTCTTATTCGTAAAAACTTCCTTAAAAATTTGGAATTCACATAAGATTCCCTCAATGAAGCGTTTTATCAAACAAAATATCTTTCATGACTTAAAACGGTGCAAGAGATTTTTTTCAGAGAGAGATATTTCTTATCCGAAGTTTGATAAAAACGTAGCCAACAATTAAGAACTGCTGTAAATGTGGTTTTGCATCCGCGTCCGAAAAATAATTATCCGACGTCAAATAATTTTAGTTTTCAATTGTTCGCAATGTTCTTATCTAACTTCATATATAAAAATATCTTTGGGATTAACAGTACACGAAAAGAAATAATAGAAATGTTCTGGAAATTTCGAGGATTCTTCTAGATCTAACTTGGTTCGATTGGATTATATTCAAGCATTTCACTTTTTATGCACTTTCCCAAGATTCTAAAAATATTCTTAACTTCAGGCTTTCACTCTTAACCGAAAACATTTTGGTAAGATGGAACGCTAAGAAAGTTTTCGGTTCGTCGCTCCAGGACTCCACTTCGACTTAATGAGAAGTTTCTTTTCGTTCACTCGTCCAATTTAAGTTGCTGTACCATTTTTTCTCTCTCGGAGAAACTTGGATTAAAAAGAAAGTTTCAGGATTAAAATATCAAGAGCCTCGTTTCCTTGAAGCGTCACTGACTGCCAGCGTAACTCAATAATTATCATAAATAGTCCGTCTCTCTTTCCATTTTTTAACACAAAACAAGAGCAGACAAATTGAGTTATATTAATTTATTACTAACTCATCGACGAAGAAGGTGTGGATCTCGGGACAGTGAGGGTGCGTGGGTTAGCGTTCCCAGATGATAAGGTTGTAATCTTTTCGATCTACGATCTACAAACTTTTTCTTTATGGCAGAGTCAATCGAAGACTTACAAAGAATTTTGAGAAACTGGATACAAGTATAAAGAACATGGGCCTCAAAATAAACGTAAATACAATAAAAATTATAGTCTGACGGAAATAATGAATTGTATATCACTAAATAAATTGGTAAGCTCTAGCGGCAATTAGGAGAATTTTTTGCAGAAGAATATTTTGTCAGTTCACTGACACACACTTCACTCGTTCAATTTAAGTTGCTGTACCATTTTTTCTCTCTCGGAGAAACTTGGATTAAAAAGAAAGTTCCAGGATTAAAATATCAAGAGCCTCGTTTCCTTGAAGCGTCACTGACTGCCAGAGTAACTCAATAATTATCTTAAATAGACCGTCTCACTATCCATTTTTTATCACAAAACAAGAGCAGAAAAACGAAGTTATATTTATTATTACTAACAAATCTTATTGCTAAACTAGAGGTATTTAGGAACAAATTCGAATATATTCGTAACATAAATTATTTCTGAAAATTATAGAGCGAGTGCCAACTCGCAGCGACGTTTCGCACACTCGTCGGCATTGACATAATCAGTGCACAGTGTGAATGTGCCTCAGAGCGATTTTCGCATACTGGGTTATCAACTGAAGCCTCCTCTGGTGATGCATTAACCTCATTAAATGGTCACCAATTATACCAAGTTGATGCAACAATATCAAATCGGATTAAAAGTCATCAGGGGAAAGTTTCTATTGAGAAAAAAGCAGGAATGGAAAGATCTAAAGTTGATGCAAGAATAGAAAAGATTCCTTGGTTCGAGACGAATGGATTGACTTGCAATATTAATACATTTTATTAAAGAGTAGGGAAATTATGATAATTTATATATTTATAAAATCGAATTTTATAGTAAAAATTTTCTCATTCTCATAATTTAAAGTTGATGCGAGAATAGAAAAGTTGTGTTGATTCAAGACAAATCGATTGACCTACAACATTGATACATTCTATTGAAGAGTAAGGAAGCTGTGGTAATGCATAATATTTGAATACACGGTTTTTTATAGTAAAACTTTTTTCATTAACATAATTCAAAGTGGATGCAAGAACAGAAAAGATGTGTTGATTTGATGCGAATCGATTGACCTATGTAGAATATTAATACAATTTATTGAATATCAAGGAAGCTATGGTAATGCATAATATTTGAAAATACGGTTTTTTATAGTGAAACTTTTTTCATTAACATAATTTAAAGTTGATGCGAGAATAGAAAAGTTTTGTTGATTCGAGGCGAATCGATTGACCTAGAATATTAATATATTCTATTGAAGATTAAGGAAGCTATGGTAATGCATAATATTTGAAAATACGGTTTTTTATAGTAACACTTTTTTCTTTAACATAATTCAAAGTTGATGCAAGAATATACAAGATTTCTTGGTTCGAGGCGAATCGATTGACCTCTAATTATAATACATTTTATTAAATGGAAGTTATGGTAATTTATATATGTTTAAAATCGATTTTTATAGTAAAAATTTCCTCATTCTCATAAGTTAAAGTTGATGCGAGGATAGAAAAGTTGTGCTGATTTAAGACGAATTGATTGACCTATAACATTGATACATTTTATTGAAGAGTAAGGAAGCTATGGTAATGTATAATATTTGAAAACACGGTTTTTTATAGTAAAACTTTTTTCTTCAACATATCTGAAAGATGATGCAAGGATATAAAAGATTCCTTGGTTCGAGGCAAATCGATTGATCTATAATATTAATACACTTCATTGAAGATTAAGGAAGTTATGCTCATTTATAATATTTGAATCATCTGTTTCAAACAGAAAAACTTTTTTCATCGCCATGATTCAAAGTTGACGCATGAATAGAAAAGACTTTTTGATCATAAATTTTCAAATAGAATAATTCTGACAATTTTTGTAAAGAAATCATAAAGCTGGGAAAGGGATCGGGTGCGACAGAACTTTTCCCTTCCCTTTTCCAGCTCGAAAAATTATCATTTCGAATACAAAATTTGATTTCTGTGATTTTTCTTTGTATTTAAAAAATTTTTTGTATTATTTTCTAATTTTGTATTTTTTGTAAATTTCTATTTTTAAATTGATCAAAATGAAGACTTTGGTTTGTTTATTAATGAAAAAAATAACTAATGCTTCATCTATGAGGAAGCAAATACATTTGGTTACGGGAAGCAAAGTGCTCGTAAAAACTAGTTACATTTTTTTTTCAGTAACAGTAACTATGAAGACCGTTATTTTTTTATTTAATTTTTAAATTTAATTCACCAGTCTTTTTTACGACAATCAATCAATTTTATTGCTTTTTCAACTTTTTTGTTCATTTTCACTATTCAAATTGTGGTGGCAGATAGCTATAGAAATTTATAGCCCAATATAGGAAAATTGCAATTTTTCTCTCACCCTGGGATTCACAATTTTCTAAAATCTATAAAAACAGTTAGAATGAAATAAAAAAAAATAATTTCAGAGTTAAACATTCATTTCTCTTTGGTTGATAATGAATTTCTTTAGCTGGAAATTCAACTATTTCTGTTATTCTACTTATTATTTTAATTGAAAATTCATCTTCTTTGGTTAAAAATTTTATTATGTTGTTCAAAATTTAACGATTTTGAGAGAAAATAATTTCATTCGGTTAAAAATTCAACTGTTTTATTGAAAATTAGTTTTTTGGTTGAATTAAACTGTTTTTGATTTAAAATTAGAATTTTTTTGGTTGAAATATATGATCTATTACACTTTTAGTTGAGGATTCATCTTTTTCGTTAAAAATTGATTTTTTCAATTGAAAATTTAACTATGACATTTTTGGTTGAAAAATGATCTTTTTTAGTTGAAAATTGATCTTTTTTAGTTGAAAATTAATATATTTTCTTTAAAATTCGTCTTTTTTGGTAAAAAGATTAATCTTCTTGGTTTAAGATTCATCTCTTTGGTTTTAAAATGCACTACTTTGTGAAAATTGATCTTTTCTAGCTGAAAAATCATGTATTTTGTTGAAAATTTATCTCTTTGGTTTTCAATTAAACAATCTTGTGGAAAATTCGTCTTTTCTGGTTGAAATTTTGTCTATTACATTTTTCAATAGGAATTCATCTTTTTGGATAAAAATGTTATTATTTGGTTGAAATCAACTTTTTTTCTGAAAATTCGCGTTTTTTGCTTGAAAATTCAACAATCTGGTTGATTTTTTTTCTGTCTTGACTGTAAATTCAACTATTTTTTTGAAAAATTGTTCTTTGGTTGAATGTAACTGTTTTTTCTTTAGAAAAATATATTTTTCGATTGAAATATCAACTATTACATTTTTTGCTAAGAAGTCATCTTTCTTCGTTAAAAAATATTTTTTCAATTGAACACAAAATTCATGGATTTTGTTAACTTTAACTTAACTTTAACGAAAAAGATTAATCTTCAACTAAAAGTGTAATAGTTCATATATTTCAACAACAAAAAATTATAATTTTTAATCAACAATAGTTTAATTCAACCCAAAATCTAATTTTCAACAGAACAATTGAATTTTTAAACAAATGAAATGATTTTCTTTCAAAATCGTTCAATTCCGAACAAAATAATAACATTTTCAACCAAATAATAAAATTTTTGATAGAAAAAGATGAAAAAAATAAATAAAGAGATAAGTAGAATAACTGAAATAGTGAAATTTCCAGTAAAAAATTCATTTTCAATCAAAGAGAAATGAATATTTAACTCATTTTTTTCTGAAAAAAGATCTTCTCCTTTCGCTCCGCTGGGAATCGAACCTCAGAACTTCCGATTGCCGGTCGGGTGCTTTTCCAGGTGATAAATCACATTTTTCAAGGAATCTGTATTATCATCAGAAGATAACAGAAATTTGTAACGTCTTCTTAGGCTAGATGGAGATAGAAATAAAAAATTATTTTAATTATTTTTTTTCTGACAAAGGATCTTCATCTTTCGGTCCGCGAATCTTTTTTCAGAAACAAATTAATTAAGAAATTTTATAATTCATATCTCCATTTATTCTGAAAAGACGCTGAAAATTTCTGTTATTCTCTGATGATAATACAGATTCCTTGAATATTTAAGTCTGAAATGATTATTTTGTCATTTCTTGTAAATGTTTTTATAGATTTTAGAAAATTGTGAATCCCAGGGTGAGAGAAAAATTTAAATTTTTCTATATTGGACTATAAATTTCTATGGCTACCTGCCACCGCAATGTAAATAGTGAAAATAAAAAAAATAATTAAAAAATCAAATGAAATTGATGGATTGTCGTAAAAAAGACTTGTGAACTACATTTCGAAAGTAACTAAAAAAATAACGGTTTTTATAGTTACTGTTACTGAAAAAAATGTAACTCGTTACCAATTCGTTACTTACTTATAAAAGCACTTTCGTTACCACTATCGTTACCAAAGAAAATGAACTAGTTACAGTAACTCTTTAAAAGTAACTAGTTACTTACCATCCCTGCTAGAAATATACTTGCAGTCGTGGCAATGTAGAAAGAAGTCGATTTTTGAACCACACTAATTATTATTATTATAGATTAGCAGTTCGAACTCGAAAGTTCATTGCCTCATCTACCCGAGACCGCCACACATCTCTGTCTTGTGCATTCTCCATCCAGTTTAGGTAATCATGTCCTAGTTCTTTTAGATCATCCCTTACATTTTTCTCCCATCTGTTTCTCGGTCTGCCTAGGGGTCTCTTACCAGTCGGCCTCCCTCTTAAAACTTGCGCCACTGTTCTTTCATTGCCCATTCTTGCTACATGCCCCGCCCATCTTAATTTACGCGCTTTCATTACTCTATTAATATTTGCTGACCCGTAGAGAGCGTGCAGCTCATCATTATGCAGTTTTCTCTACTCGCCGGTCTCTTCGTCCCTTTTTGGACCATAGATTTTTCTAAGTACTTTATTCTCGAAAACTCTAAACCTATTCTCTTCTCCTTTCGTCAGCGCCCACGTTTCACACCCGTACATGACGACCGGCATTATTATCGTTTTGTAAATTCTTACTTTGATGTTTCTAGATAGCGATCGCGATTTTAGTAGCGTGTTTGCTGCATAATAGCACCCATTGCCAGCGTGTAGCCGCGCATTGATTTCCGTTTTAATCTTATTTTCGCTAGTTATAATAGACCCGAGGTATTTAAACTCGTTAACCCTTTCGAATTTCATATTTCCGGCCATTAGATCCCCGTCTTGATTACTTTGTCCGGACCTGACGACGGTCATATATTTTGTCTTCGATTCGCTAACTTCCAAGCCAATCTCTTTGGCTTTTGCGATCAAGATTTCTGCATTTTTAGCTACCGTTTCTTTATCATCCCCTAGTACGTCGAGATCATCCGCATATCCAAGAATTTGTATTACCCCATTGAGGGTAGCACCGGTCGGATTCGCCTGCACTTGCCTAACCACGTATTCTAAAACTAAGTTAAAAAGGACGCACGAAAGTGCATCGCCCTGTTTCAGGCCATCGCGGATCGAAAACTCTTCAGATAAACTACCGTTTACGCGTATTCTACCCTTACTGCCGCTTAAGCAAATTTCGATAAGTCTAACCAATTTTCTTGGCACACCCAAGAACTCTAGGATCCAGTACATTCGCGCGCGTATAATAGAGTCGTAAGCTTTTTTAAAATCGATAAATAGCTGATGTACTGCTTCTTTAAATTCCCATTTCTTTTCTAACAGTTGTCTAATTGTAAACATTTGATCGCTTGTAGATCGGTTTCGGCGGAATCCACACTGGTAATCCCCAATGATTTCCTCGGCAAAAGGAGTTAGTCTACTTAGGATAACATTAGACAGGATCTTGTAGCACGAAGGCACAAGTGAAATTCCCCGATAGTTGTTATAGTTAGTTTTATCGCCTTTTTTAAAGATGGGAATAATGATAGAGGTATTCCATTCTTCCGGCATGCGTTCTGTTTTCCAAACTGCGCGTATCAATTTACAAATTTGCCTTGTTAGGCAAGGGCCTCCATTTTTTATCAGTTCTGACGGTAGGTCATCGATGCCCGCGGCTTTGTTATTTTTCAACTTCTTTATGGCCATTTCTATTTCTATATCAGTAGGATCGTTAATTAATAGATCAGCAGTGTGGATTTCGCCGAGATTACCTTCAACGGGGGCTTCGCGTACATTTAATAGTTTATCGAAATAATCTTTCCATAAATTCAGTCTCTCTGTCGCATCGGCTACTAGATTGCCATTTTCGTCCCTCATTACTTCCGTTCTACTTTGAAAGCCTTTCCTTATAAAATTGATTCCCCTGTACATCTCACGCGGGTTATTTTGTTTATTATGCGCTTCTATTGCTAGTATTTTATTCTTTTCCCACTCCCTTTTCTTGGATCTATAGAGCCTATTTGTACTTTTGCTAATCTCGAGATATTTCTTATGTGTTTGATCGCACTTATTTTGTAAACTACTTAGTCTGGCCTTCCGACGTTTCTCAAACCAGAGTTTGCACTCTTCGTCAAACCATGGTTTGCTTTTGGTTACTTTCTTAAAACCTATCGTAAGTTTCGCGGCTGCCTTTATCGCCTTTTTCGTATTGCTCCACAGGGTTTCCGGGTCCTCCTCGTGATTATTGTTATCGTCTCTCTGTTCTTGGAGAGCGTCGAAACTATTAGAAATCTCAACTTGGTAATTTAATGTTTCTGTTGCTGTTTTGAACTTATCTATATTGAAACGAACTGTTGGCTCTGTGCGGCTTGTTTTCTTACTTAACGCTAGCCTAGATCTTAGTTTTACTATCACGAGAAAATGGTCTGAATTTAAATCCGCTCCCCTATACGATCTTATATCGAGAATGTTTGTATGACGTCTTCTGTCAATTAGAACGTGATCAATCTGATTGTGAGTATTACCATCTGGTGATGTCCAGGTGGCCTTATGTATATTTTTATGCTTGAAATATGTGCTTTTGACAACGAGGTTCTTTGAAGCTGCAAAGTTTATTACTCTGGTTCCATTATCATTACTGACGTCATGCAAACTTTCTGATCCTATTGTAGGCCTATACATTGGTTCTTTTCCAATTTTCGCGTTGAAATCCCCCAATACTATTTTTGCGTCAAACGTTGAGAACTTGTCAAAAACCTGCTCGATTGTTTCATAAAAAAGATCTTTAGTGTCTTCGTCTTTGTCCTCGGTGGGGCAGTGCACAT
>CAKNYM010052591.1:269398-294213 GCA_932195095.1 Andricus curvator
AAGATCTTTAGTGTCTTCGTCTTTGTCCTCGGTGGGGCAGTGCACATTGATTAATACGTGTTTGCTGAAATTACCCTTTAGTACAATGTATGATAACCGGTCGTTAATGAATTGCATGTCGATAAGTGCTTGCGAAATTCGTTTATTAATAAGAAAACCAGTCCCCAGTCTTTGCCCCTTAGCTCCTCCCCAGTGCAAAGTATAGTTATCCCTAGAAATTGACGCGAAATCGCCCGACCAGCAGGTTTCTTGTAATGCTATTAAGTCAGTTTTGTAATCAATTGCTATCTTAATGAGTTCGCTAAATCGGCCAGTTTTTAGTCTACGCGCGTTTAGAGTTCCCACCCTTAGATCTTTAACTGTAGTTCTTTGATTTTGCAAGTTAGCCATGGTAGTTTCAAGATAATCCGCACGTTAGGATCCTATTCCGATCGTAGGTGAGTCCACTGTCCCAGGAGTGATAACCCCCATACCTCCCTAGGTCTAAGTATGGGAGCTTTCCGACTCTGACAAGGACCATGTCAACTTGTCGTCAGACACATTACAGTTTCATCCTCGTACCCTAACGTCCCCCTGCAAGGCAGTTAATTAGGTCAATTTACTCATCTACTTTCTCTAAGAACTCCGCTTAATTAGAAAGATAAGATGGAGTTAGAAACTTACTAGATTGTAAAACAGACAAGCCAGATTGTCTATTGTCTATCTAAAAGGAATGGGTAGTTAAGCTTCAAGTATTTAAAGTCTATATGACTAAATTCTTGAAGACATCTTGTTAACCAAAAGTCATCTTGAACTAATTAATCCTTCAGAGTCAAAGTGAAATGCACTTCTCCTCAAAACTGTCCCTTTAGCTTCTGTCATTTGTACCGACCGTCACAAAAAAAAGGTATTAAGCGTTCAGGTATAAATTCTGGGGGTAATTTCACCATAGGAACAAAATAAAAATCGTTATATATAATATGAAAAATTCGTGATCTCTTATTTCACCTTTGCCGATCTTCAGTTTGTTGCATGCCGAGGTGTTTTCTTTCGTTGAAACAGAGCTAATTTTATGAGCAATACTTGGAACAAAATTGTACAGCAAAAACAGATTTAACGAAATAAAGACTTCTCCATACCCTTTTATATTATTTTGGTTTGTTTTCTAAATTATTCCTTACAAAAAATCTTACTTAACATTTCTTGAATCCTCCTCCATTGCAACATGAACATAACAGCTCTTTTTGAATCCTCCCCTATTGTACAAAGAAGAGGAAGATAGACTTTAGGTTCCTAAAGTCTAAATGGATGTATTTTAAAATGTAAGAATTTTAAATTAGATTAAAATCAAATTCAGAATCCTATTTAACATCCGATACTCAAGTTGATGTATAGAATTCCTGAGCGTCGTTGTTTCGTCAAAGTTCCCACCTGCTCCAATTTTTCTTACCTTGATGAGCACCGAAACGTTTGTAAATATTATAAATGCTTTTATATTGTGATTTGATAATAATAAAAATAAAAAGGACGAAAGAAATAGAAAAGAGAAGGAAGGGGATTTGGTTGGTTGCCTTCTCATTTTTCTTTTTTCTTTTTGTCCAAAGAAACAAACTTCTTTTTGTTTTTAGGAATTGCAATAGGAGCTTTTAATGGTGTTTGTTCAAATTCGTTCGTTGGATTTTTGTTTTATTTTCAGGAATTCTATACATTAGGATGTATTTTAAACATTCTTAAATACCTCTTGCTAATTAGGATTGTCATCTTGAAGTAGTTACCCTTCCAGAGTCAAACTGAAATTCACTTCTTCTTAAAACCGACATTTGCACCGATCGTGAAACCGGGACATTTCAACAGGGAACACCAACAACGTTTAAGAGCGTGCATTATCGTTAACTTCTGTTATGTTAATCCCGAATTACCTTCCCGGAGGAGCTTTAATTCCCACAGTTGTTGTTCCCGTTACGACCATTCGGTCGATAATACGCGCACTTGTAGATTGACTTGGAAATTCTTGTACATGTGTTCTGATAATCACACAGAAAAAACTGGGGTTTCTATTAGAACCAATTTTTGGTTCCAAAGGAGCTGCAACAAAAAGGAACCTCTCTTGCTGAAAAGGAACCCAAAATGATAAATTGTTTCTAAATGAACCCATAGTATGGATTCAAATGGTTCTAATCACGAATAAATTTTTTCAAGAAGCTAGGTATTTCTATAATTCAATTTAATTTGTTTTAAAACAGATTAAAAAACGTTTGTTAATATTTATCTGTATGACTATTCATATTAATAATTGATTTCAAAAAGGCCCGCGCTTTTCGGCACATGCGCAGTTGAAAACGTCGGCACCAGCCGATGGCTATCTATCGGAGATGAATGAACTAAAAAGGAACCAGTAATAAGAGTTCCTTTAGAGCCTAAATCAATTTTTTTGGTTAAAAATTAATTTTTTCAACTGAAAATTTAACTATTTTGTTGAAAACTCAACTCATTGGTTAAAAATGTACTTTTTAGTTGATAATTCAACTGTTTTGCAGAAAATTCACCATTTTGGCTTGAAAATTCAACAATTTGGTATTTTTTTGAAAATTCGTTTTTGGTTTGTAAAATCCAACTGTTGTTTATTTTAAATTAAAACTTGTTTGATGAAGTATCAACTATCATATGTTTCGTTGAAAATTCATCTTTTTAGGTTGAAAATTCAACTCCTGGGTTGAAAGTTGAACTACTTTCTTAAAAGTTTTTTTTTTTTCATTAATAGTCATAATTTTAGTTGGAAATTCGTATTTTTAAATTAAAAAGTAATTTTTGTAACTGAAAATTCAATTGTATTGTAGAAAATTCTTTTTTTTTCATTCCAAAATAATTCTCTTGAAAGAAAATTTAACCATCACATTTTTGGTTAAAATTGATCTTTTTAGTATAAAAATGCAATTATTTAGTTAAAAAATTTTGAAATGAAATAAATATAAACTAAAAATTATCCAAATAAAATTTGGACGAACATCACATTCATTGTTCAAACTATTTAGTTGAAAATGTATCTGAAGCAATGCCATAACGAAATTTGGCATTGTGGACGCGCAAGCAAATGTGGGAGCCTATTCGCGAATCATTTGAATAAACTTCCTTGAATTAACACGAGTGACTAATTAATTTCGACCTTCTCACTTGGCTTCCCTAATTGTTGGTATCCTATCAAAATTGGTTTGAATTTTATTGCGTATGTATCAGAAACTGTAGATAATGCATTGTACCCGCGCACAAGTCATGTCTCTATTCTCGGTACTACCCTTTGCGCTGAACTTGAAAAATCGCCGTCCCCATTGAGAACCAATTACTAACCCTAAAACAATGCTTTTTCAATGTAATTTCAATTGATTGTAACGTTCTGACGCAGCTTCAAATCACAAAGAATGTTCACTTTCCATTTTCTTTTAATTGAATGGATTGTTTATTTATTGTGTGGGTCTTCTTCCATGTTGATGGTATAAACCTTCTGCCTCATAGTTTTTCAATGATTTTGTATCATAATAATTTTGTTGTAAGCTTTGAGAAATGCACAAAAATGTAATTTATCACTTTTGAACCATGTGTTTGTCCCGTAACATGTTCTAGTGCTTCACTGATGTATTTTGTATTAATTTGACCTTAAAGAATTTTTTTTTAAACATTATCACATCACTTATATGTTTATGACAGAGGGCGATATTTGACGATATTTTTGTCGAAAATTATTCATTTTTTTCAACTTTTACTTTAATATTTATAGAACTCTATCAAATCTCGTATGTGCTTTTTCATATTTTAGTTTAAAAAATGATTAGAATTTGGAGAACGTTTTTTTGCTGTCATGACCATTTTTTTCATCAGCACTTCCCCGGTTCTGTCGTGACACACTTCAATTCCCTTAATTATTTGAATTCTCTGAATTACCAGAATTCACTTGATTGTCTGAAATATCAGAATTCCTTGAATTATCTGAATTCCTCGAATTCTCCAAATTTCTCGAATTATCTGCATTCCCGGAATTATTTAAGTAATGAATTCCGCCAATTCTATGAATTTCTTGAATGCCTTCAATTTTTCGAATTCCCTGAATCCCATGAATTTTATGGATTTCCTGAATTCTATGAATTTTCCTGAATTCTCTAGCTTCTACGAATTTCTTCAATTCTGTTAATTTTCTGAAATCTTCTGATTTTGATAAATTCCTCTTCATTCTTTGTATTATTTTAAAGTCTTTGGAATGAGAGGAAATTCCTGAATTCAGAGAATTTCACAAATTTATGGAATTCAAGGAATTCAGGTAGTTCCAATAACTTCAAAATAATGCAAGCAATCTAGGGAACTCAGTCGAATGCAGGTAGGTGAAAGAATTTAAAATGATGTTTAAGAGCTTAGAAGCATTCCAAGAAATTCAGAGGAATAGAGAAGTTTAAGAAGAATATAAAAAACTCAAAATAATTCAGAGGAATTCAAGTAAATTGAAAGTAATTCAAGTGAATTTAAAAATGTGAAACGAAAACATGAAAACGTCAAAGTAAGCATTCTGGATGTGTTGTGTGGTTCATGTCTCAACAAAAATCAGGGGATAATTCAATACAGTAACGTATTTGGTTGTGGTGTGACGCGATGTGGCAATGACGCTTGTCAAGGTTGGACCATTTTTGTAGTTAGGGTTGGCCACTAGGTTTGGCTATCGATCGAAAAAAAAGTTTGGCCCGATGTCGACAAAAGTTTGGCTGAATTTCGACCGATCTCGGCATGCAACGTTTTATCAGTTCGGTCCGATATCGGGCAACGACATCGGCTGATGTCGGACAACGATACCTGCGGATATCACCCGAATTTTTTTTGTTCGATCGAGGTGTTGACAACGCTGCGCAAGTTTTCGATGCAGGTCATATTCAATCATTTCAGAACATGTTTGGTCGATTGTCAGCGATGGGCCAACCTAGACAGGATAGGCCGACCTTGACAGCATTTCGTTTTTTTTCTTCAGATCTTTCCAACAATGAGCTTGGATTGACCAAATTTTTCTTTAAACGGAAGTTATGGGCAAAAGTCAAAAGGGTGGTACACCCTGGCGACATTTTCCTACGTGCTGGATGAACCCTACCTCCCTGGACCCATCCAACGATGATCTTGTTCTTTGCTACTAAAGTTGTACCTTCACTGAATTCATGCACATGCATCACGGTACCAACATCATTCAGAGAAAAAGTTGTCTTGAAACAAAAGCATCGTCCTCTTGCCTGTTTTGTTTTGAACCACTTAAATATTTTGTCCACACGAGCAGAATTATTTGGCTACAAGATTATATGAAGTTTGTCGCAAAAGGATAATGTTTGCTGCAAGAAGATTCTTCTTCAGACAAATCAAATTACCGCTTAGACTTAAATTCAATAAGAAATTCCATTATTATCCAGAAGCATCCTTTTGAGCTAAAAGGAAATTTCTCTGAGTGACGAATAGCTCATCATAAATCCTTCAGGTGTTCCATACGGCGATATGACAATTCCCTGATACAAGAAAGGTTTTCACTGTAGTGAGAAGGAAACAAAGCCCATACATCCGTTACTACATTCTGTGAACATAATTCTGTTTAAAAAAATTTGAAATGGGTGAACTCTAATACTTTTAATATAATTTGTTAGAACAATGATATGAAGAAACACATGCTACAGTGTATTATATTCATTTAGGAATATACAGAGATACGACACCACCGAAGTAAAGCATAATCGAGACATTCTCTGTATCGTTTTTTGTAAAAAGTAGGCAAATTTTTCAAGTTGAAATTAATACTTACTTATATAACCGGTTGGCTTTCGACGTGAACAGTTCAATATTGTAGTTATGATATTACATTATTATATATTTACCAATAGAATAAAAAAATAGCTAAAACGAAAAATAGAGAAACAAGGGCGATCTTTACCTTATACTATAAATAATACTGATTTACGGATAAATTTGTTAACATCGTAAATAATAAATATTCTACTAGATGTTTCCATATACTAGTCACTATCTCACTTAATTAAAGCGATAACCGAGATAATGTTGTAACAACACAAATTAATACTTTTATTCCAAGCTGTGTTCATATTATGACAAAAGATTCCTGTTTGAAGACCTTCAGTTCTATTTCGCTGTATATGTGCATGAAAGAAACAATGTCGAATGAAAAAGTAAATCTAAATTAGGGGCAAAAATTGTTGTGCCCTATTTCAAAAATATTAAAAATTTTTTTTTTATAACTTTCAAGTATTTAGATAAAAAAATGTAGGAGAAAATGTATTTCTGAAAATGGAACCAGCCAACTCCGGCGACACACACAAAACTACCAGGTATCAAGTTGATACGGCAAATGGATCAAAAGGATGCAACGTTTTGATATCTATATTCGTGATCAATTTAATTCAAATTTCGAGATCTTCGTTTATTTAAATGTATTCTTATTGAGATTATGAATATTTGTTTGCAAATGTCAGCAAATCTCGATCGAGGGTCGATTATCGATTTACAGAACTTGAATTTAACAGAAAGGAATATTTTTCGAAAATCGTCAACTGCAGGGCGTTCAGAACTGAAATTTAGTTGCCTTGATAATTTTTTAAAGGTCTTGTCATTCTAAGAAGTGAACCTGGTAGTCCAGGTGCTTAAAATACATTTTCCCAGAGGAAGATGTGTTCACGATATAAATTTAAAATTCTTTGACCGTTTTTCGAAGGTCTAACCAACCTGAAAAGTAAACCTAGTAGTTTTGATGTTCAAAATATATCTTCGAGGATGGTGTGTTCACAATATATATTTGAAATTCCTGTACCTTTTCTCCAAGCTCTCGTCCCTCTAAGGAGTAACATTGGTGTAGTCCAGGTATTCAAAAAACATCTACTCTGAAGAAAGTGTAATCAGAATAGAAATTTAAGAGGCAGGGTAGGGAAAGTTAAGTTGGAGGGGAGAAAGGAGAAAGAAGTGGCGGTTGTGGAGTTGGAGAGCTGGGAAGAAAAGTTGGGGGTAATGCGAAATAAAAATAGGATAAAGGATAAGGAAGTTTTCATCGATCACGACTTGACAAGAAAGGAAAGGGATGTACAGAGAATGCTGTACGACAGGGCTAGGAGGGAGAGGAGTGAAGGGAGATCGGCGAAGGTAGGATATCGGAAAATAAAAATAGACGAGAAAATGTGGGTGTGGGACGAGGAGAAAGAGGTGTTGAAGGAAGTGCAGGGGAATTTGTTTCGTAGGAAGTAGGGGGGTGGGGGTAATGCAGGGTAGAGGAGTTGTGAAGGTGCTTTACTGGAACGTAGCAGGGGTAAAGAAGAAGGATGAGAGGTTCTGGAGGTATATCCAGGAATTTGATGTGGTAGGACTGGTAGAGACGTGGGTGGAAAGAAAGGAATGGGATAGAATAGAGCCAAAGCTGCCAAAGGGGTATAAGTGGAGACTCCAGGAGGCGGTCAGAGTGAAGAAGAAAGGAAGGGCTAGTGGGGGAATTATAACGGGGGTTAGAGATGGATTAGAGGAAGAAGCTCACGGAGAGGAAGAGGGGGAGGGAGTGCAAATGAGGAAAGTGAAGATAGGAGGGGTAAGCAGTAAGTTTGTGACAGTGTACAATAAGGATGGGATGGAAAGAATTAAAGAAAGGGTGGAGGACCTGTTAGGTGAAAGAGAGGAGGGTATGGTGGTACTGGGTGGGGACTTTAACGCGAGGATGGGGAGGGAAGGGGGCATTTACAGGGAAGGGGAGAGCTTTGAAAGGAATTCGAAAGATAGGTTAATAAATAAGGAGGGGGAGATTCTAAGGGATTGGATGGAGGATAGAGGCTGGGCGGTGGCAAATGGTATGGCAACTGGGGACGAAGAGGGAGAATACACGTACGTAGGTAAGGTGGGGGTATCGGTAATAGATTATGTAGTTATGAATATGCAAGGGTGGGAGGAGATGGAGAGATTCGCAGTAGAAGAGAGGGTAGAGTCAGACCATCAGCCATTAGGGTTGTTGATAAGGGGTGAGAACCGCGGAAGGCAAGGTGGGGAGGAAGTAGCGGAAAGAGGGTACTGCGCAAAGGGAGGAGTACGTAGAAATGAGGAAGGGGTTTAGATTGATGTGTAAGAAGAAAGAACAGGAAAAGGAGAAAGAGCTGGAGGAGGAGTTAGGAAATGTTAAGACAGAGGGGGACGTCTGGAAGATAATAAATAGGTATAGGAAGCGGAGAGTAGGGATAAGCGAGAAGATAGGGAGTGAGGAGTGGAGGGAGTTTTTTAAACAATAATTCCACGGCTCGGATTCAAGGAAGAGAGATGATGGGAGTAGAAGAACGGGGGAGGCAGAGATGGAGGAGTTGAATGACGAGGAGATAGAGAAATAGATAAGGAAGTTAAGAAGGTCAAAAGCAGCAGGGCTGGATGGGGTAGAGAACGAAGCATGGCTGTTTAGTACACAAGAGGTTAGGGAGAGGCTGAAGGAGGTAGTGAAGAAAGTATGGAGGGGGGAGGGATTCCCACAATGGTGGAGAGAAGGGTTAATAGTACCTCTGTATAAGAAAGGAGATAGGGATAGGCAGGAAAATTATAGAGGAATTACGCTAATGAATACGGCGTATAAAGTATACGCGATTGTGGTGGCGGAGAGGCTGCGGAAGGATGTCGAGGGGAAAGGAATATTGACGGAGACGCAGGCGGGTTTTAGGGCAGGTAGGAGTACTATCGACAATATCTACGTTCTGCAGCACATTGTGGATAGAGAATTAGCGAAGAAGGGGTCGAGAGTGTACGCGTTTTTTGTGGATCTAAAAGGCGCGTTTCCGTCGGTGGATAGGGGGAGGTTGTGGGAGGCGATGGAGGATAGGGTAGTGGAGAGAGGCTTGATCGGGAGGGTAAGGGAGATATATGAAGATACCAAAGATAAGGTAAGAGGAGGACAGGGGATTTCGGAGGGATTCTAGATGGATAGGGGGTTAAGACAAGGGTTTCCGCTTAGCCCAACGCTTTTTGCGATTTTAATTGCGGATATGGAAAGTAAGCTGCAGGCCGGAGTGGTAGGAGGAGTCAGGATAGGAGGGGTTAGAATTTGGTCGCTAGCGTATGCAGATGACATAGTGTTGTTGGCAAAAAGCGAGGAGGCCTTAAAGGAAATGATGAAGAGGTTGAGAAGATACCTGGATAAGAAAAGGTTAGAACTGAATGCGGAAAAGTCCAAGGTTATGCTTTTCAGAAAAGGAGGTGGAAGGGATAAGGAAGGGGAGTGGAAGTGGAAGGGAAAGGCGGTGCAGGCGGTGAAAGAGTTTGTATACCTGGGCTTCTTGTTTCGGTGGAATGGCGGAGTGGATGGTCACATAAAAGAGAGAGTGAGAAGGGCAAATGTTGTGATGAGGCAGGTGTGGGGGTTGGGAAAGAAGTTATTCGCAGATGATTTTGGAAGGAGAATGAAATTGTTTGACTCACTAGTGATGAGTGTGCTATTGTGTGGAGTAGAGGTGTGGGGGTGGAAGGAAAGCGAAGAGGTAAATAGGATACAGGAGAGATATGTAAAGTGGACACTGGGGCTGGCAAGGAACACGCCTAATTATATTGTCAGGAGGGAGACGGGGAGAACGAGCGTAGGGATTCTAGCGGGGAGTCGAGCGTGTAAATATGAGGAGAAATTTTTGGAAGAGGGGGGGAAGTAAGCTGGTTAGGGAGTGTTGGTGGGAGAAGGAGAACAGGAGAGGGGGCGGGAAGATGGAGGTTGAAAGAGAAAGGTATTTATAGAACGAATGGACTGCAGATGGATGAAGTGAGAAGGATGCATGAGGAAGGAAGGAAGGTATATGAGTTGGTTAAGAAAAACAGCATGGAGAGAGAGAAGACAGCAGGGGAAGAGAGAACAAGAGAGACAAGGTTTAATGGGAACTATGTGTGGATTATGCCAAGGGCGAGAGCGCAATATTTGTGTGAGAAAGGAGAGAAAGGAAGTCAGGAGTTTATAGCTAGGATGAGATGTGGGTGCATGGAGGGTTTCAATAGGTTCTGGCTCGCTAGGGAAAAGAGGATGTGTGAACTATGTGGGAAGGGGGAGGCAAGAGTGGAGCACTGGTTGGAGGAGTGCGTAGAGGTGGAAAGGAGTGAGATAAGCATGGAGGTATTGATGCATGAAAGGGGGGACAAAAGGGCAGTAGCATGGGTGAAGGGAGTTTTGGGTAAGATGGAGAATAAGAGAAGGAAGGAGGAAGAGGAATGTAGATGGAAAGATTGTAAATAGACGAGGAAGTAAATATAAGTAAATGTAAATATTGTAAATAGTAGATAAGTATTAGGTAATAGCCGCGTTAGAGATAAGGTGTGGAAGGATGTTAGTGCTAAGGGTTAGTTTTAAGAAAATTCTGTAAAAAATGGATGTGTAAGCAAGTCAATTTTTTAAGGCCAGCAGGCTAAAGAATAAACGTTTATCTATCTAGAAATTTAAGATTCTTCGACCGCCTTTCGAAGGTCTAGCCATTCTGAAGAATAAACCTGGTACTCCAGGTATTTAAAATACTTCTTCTTCGAGGTAGTTGTATTCATAACTAAAATTCAAGTCACACTGATAATTTTTCGAATTTCTCGTCATTCTAAGAAGTGAACCTGGTAGTCCAGGTATTTAGAATACATCTCCTTGGAGGAAGGGGCGTTCATAACTGAAATTTTATTCACCTTGAACGTTCTTCCAGGTTCTCGTCGTTCTAGGAAGTAAGCCTGGTGGCCCAGGTATTCAAAACACATCATCACCAAGGAAAATGTGTTCAGAAAAGAAGTTTAAGGCACCCTAATCGTTTTTCTAAGGTATCGTCGTTTGAGGAAGTATATCTGGTAGTCCAGGTGTTTAAAGTACATCTTCCCTTAAGAAGTTGCTTTCAGAACTAAAGCAGGAGGCACGTTGGACACACGAGGTTGTCTAAAATTTTAGTTATGAACACAACTTCCTCGAAGAAGGTATATTCAAGGCATCTGGATTACCGGGTTTCATTCTAAGCATGACAAGACCTTCGAAAACCGATCAACGTATTTTAAATTTCAGTTACGAATACAACTTCTCTGAGGAGGATGGATTTTAAAAACCTGGACTACCGATTTTACTTCTTGGAATGACGAGACCTTCAAAAACTCATGAGGTCTGAAGTTTTAGTTGTGAACACAACTTCCTCGAGGAAAATGTATTTTAAACACCTGGACAACCGGGTTTACTTCTTAGAGTGAAGAGACCTTTAACAAACGATCAGCGTGTTTTAAATTGCTGTTGCGAACACAACTTCCCCGAAGAAGATGTATTTCAAAAACCTAGACTACCGAGTTTACTTCTTAGAATGACGAGACCTTTGCAAACCCATGTGGTTTTCTAAAATTTTAGTTATGAACACAACTTCCTCGAGGAAGGTGTATTTTAAAATCTGGCCTACCGGGTTTAATTCTTAGAATTGAGAGACTTTCAAAAACAGATCAGCGGGTTTAAAATTTCTGTTGCGAAGACAACCTCCCCGAGGAAGATGTATTCTAAACACCTGAACTACCGAGTTTACCTCTTAAAACGACGAGACCTCCATCCAAAAACCCATGAGGTTGTCTAAAATTTCAGTTACGGACACAACTTTCCAGAGGAAGATGTATTTTAAACACCTGGACTACCAGGTTTACTTATTAAAATGACGAGAGCTTCGAAAAACCCACGAGGTTGTCTAAAATTTTAGTTATGAATACAACTTCCTTGAGGAAGGTGTATTTGAAACATCTGGACTACCGGGTTTAATTCTTAGAATGGCAAGACCTTCGTAAACCGATTAAGGTGTTTTGAATTTTAATTACGAATACAACCTTCCCGAGGAAGATGTTTTTTGAACAACTGGACTACCGAGTTTACTTCTTAAAATCACGAGAGCTTCGAAAACCCATGAGGTTGTCTGAAATGATAGTTATGAACACAACTTCCTCGAGGAAGGTGTATTTTGAACACCTGTACTGTTATTAACGCTATCAATCACTTTATTATTTCAATAATTATTTTTCAACTGCAAATAAATTTCTGTGTTCAGAATAACATTTAAAAAAACCGCTTCCTTTCGAGGTCTACTCTCATAAACGCACTCTTGTCATTCTGTTTGGCATACTGATGCTACACGGAGAAAAAAATATGCCTATAATAGTAAGAACACTAGTCATGATTTTGTCGCAGGTTTCATTCTTGCTATCCTGGTACAAAATTCATTCATTTTAAGCAAGAATCCCTTTATCCTAAAAAAGTACAAATCTTCATGCTTTTAAAGCCGTTATCCCTTGCGAAAATAGCTCGAACTTCGCCTTGCTACGGTTGCAAGAAAACCCATCCTATTAGAGTATGAGTACTCTTACAAAAGAGATATTGGGCCACGCGCAAGCGCCGGTAGGCGTGGCCTAATATCTCTTTTGTAAGAGTACTCATACTCTAATAGGATGAGTTTTCTTACAACCGTAGCAAGGCAAAGTTGGAGCTATTTCCGCAAGGCACAACTGCTCTAAGGGCATGTGACTCTAGCAATAACGGCATGAGCTTGATTCTTTTATAGTATAGGACATTTAATGCTGAAAATGTCTAACCTGATGCCAATATTGGTAGAAATTCATACCAGTTTCGCACATGAAGTTCCGTGCTGTAATATTAAGAGCTCAGTCTACTATAACAGTGCGATTTTTTTCTCCGTGTAGTACGCCCTGAAGTTGTGCTCATTAATTTGTATTGATCTTCTAAAGCGAGTTATATTGAGTTTAAATCTTAGATCAAAATATATGTAACAATTTGATACCCAGGTTTTAGCGTGCATCAATAAAACAGAATTAGAAATGTACCGGGATGCACAAGCTCTTTTCAGCGAAAATTGTGTTTGTTTTTAAATCAAAGTGAGGAGGCGAAGCTTGATAAAATACAAAATTTCATTTTTCTCAATCGCCTTTAATAACAAATGCTCATAGTTCATGAAAATACATCAGAAAAACAGATCTTTGCTGATTCAACGTTATCTCTTATAGGCTATAATTATTGAATATATGTGTTATACGATATATGCACGAACATTGTATAAATGTACAATTCAGAACTTATCTTGTATGGTACTATTTATATAAAATTCAACGTGGTTCGATCTAGACTATAAACAGATATATCTTTTAGCTTCTTAAAAATACAGAATTTTAAAAAACATCTAAACTAAACTGAACAGTAAACTATGTATTAATATAATACTATACCTAAAAGAGACTTATGGCGTATTGCAGATAACATCGGAAACTCCCAGAAGGATATTCAAAATAAAAAATTGCGCAAGGCGAAGGAAAATTAAATTTTAAAGTTCAACTTTATCAATAAATTTTGATCTCATAGAAAAAAATGTGTTCTGAATCTAAATGCTTAAATTAGTGTAAGAGTTATAATTTATATCGAAAAAATTGACATAAGTTAACATTTACTATTGTTACTAACATTATTATAAAATTGAATTGATTTGCTTTGCTGTGCTACCCTTCATTATATCATTAAAAGATAGGAAAAATGTTGCTCGAATCATCAAACTTATATATTTATTTGACTAAACAGTATATTTTCCTTATTACAAACTGTTTTTTTTTGGCATCTGAATTAGAATTAAAATGTTATAAGAATTTAATTCGCAACTAATTACCAAGCATAATAAAAATAGTTCTTATTGTAGTTCCAATTAATTGTAACGTTTTGGTCCAACTTTGGATCACAAACGATATTTTATTTTATTTCTTGAATTTATTTTAGTGCAATTAATGATGGAGTGTGTCGTTTCCAGTACCGTTCGCTACCACAAGATAGTATGGTTCAAGGATTATTGGATGGTTCGCTGGACGGTTTGCTGGACGGTTTGTATGATGGTTTGCTTGTTGGTTATTTTCAGGGTTTGCTGGAAGATTTGCTTGATGGATGGCAATGCGTGCAGAAGGAACTATATCATTTTTGTGAAGTTCTGAGAAAGGGCGCTCCACACCCAAATTAATAAGAACTTCATTGTCCACCTCTACAAACTCATTCTTTTTTAAGTCAAACACTCCTAGTTGGCTATCAAAAATACGTACTGCACCAATCATATTTCCCTCGATCCATCCAATGACGAAATGACTCCTTCCTATTAAAGTTGCATCCGGAGGTAATTCAGTACGAGATTTCGTTCGTAAATGAGAGAACAGTTCCTGACCCTTATATTTGATATCCCACATCGGAGGAATTCCTTCATTGTAGAATAGAGGAAATAATTCCCTCAGCTGACTTACAATCTGTGAACTTAAATCTGCAAGAAAAAATAGAAGTACGTGAATTTTAGTACTCATGATATAACATGAATTAGCAGTTTAGCAGTGCTAAAAATGTATAGGCAGTTATAAAATCCAGCCCATCAATTCGTGCGCCCAGTAGTTATCCAAGTTACCAAAACTTACCAGTAAATTACCAACATTTCCCAGATTTTTGTAAATTACCATTATTTTTTTAATTTAACGAAATTTCAATAACTTACTAGAATTTATAATATTTGTGGCAATTTATGAAACTCATGGAAAAGTATTGAATTTGTGGACATTTGTGGTAATTCGCAGAAATGTATAGAAATTTATGGTACTTTAAAGGTAACTTTTGATAACACTTCTACAAGACGCATCCGCAATATCTCAGGCGGCTGAAGGCAACGTTGTCGCCTATTGGACAATCTTACAAAAGACCTTAAATTCTTTTCCTTCCCTAATCTATTTAGCACTATATGTGAACGTTTTTTCTTTTATTCATTTATTTATTTTTTTTTTATTTCAATGCGCACAGTTAAGAAGGTACCATATGCTCATGTTGAAACTGCCACGTACGCAGATAGATGTGCTCAGATAAGCGGCCAAATATCGACGTCAGATTTAAATTCTAGATACGATATTGAATTATTATATATTTACCAATATAACTGAAGAAGATGGCTAAGGCAAACAATAAAGAATCGATGAAGACCTTCATTTTCTGATATAGATGATGATTTTCGACGAAATTCGTTAACAGCGTAACTAATGAATATTCCACAGGATGCTTTTATGTATATATAATAATCTCCATCTCACTCAAGCATCTAAATTGAAACTTCGGCAGAGATAACGTTTAATTAACAAAAACTAATACATTTATTTTAAACTGTGTCCGTGATATGATAAAAGATTCATGCTCACAGATTAGCCAACAATTCTCATCAAACAACTTTTGGTTGATGTAACGTTATCTTTGCCAAGAACAAACATATTTTTAAAGTAGAGATTAATATAGAGACACTCATTTTCTCCATCATTTTTATCAGATCTTTATATTTCGTAAATCAACATCATACACTTTAGAACATGTCTTCGATGGTATTATTAAATAACACTTAACGTGGCTTTAGGCTATAAGGAAAAATATTTTCTTGCTTCTTGAGAACAAAAAATATCAGAAAACGTTTTAAATAAACTACACACCTAATTATAAACAATTCACCTAATTATGAAATTATTATGCTTAAAACAAACAGCTTCTTTCCATCGCAACCTATGGTCTGTGCGTAATAAATTAATTTCATACAGAATCGTGCGGATTTGTGAAATCTAACTTAGAAAAAGGCAATTAATTGCCAAAACCAAAACTCATCTTATTCTTCAAATTCGATTAATTTCAGCATTTAAAATATAGTATACGCTTTTTCATTCATCAAACCGATATTTAATAATATTGGATTGAGCAGTATTTTTTTCGCAGCACAGAATATTATTTTTCATCAGAATTAAGGTTAAATCTTAAAAGAATGTAATTGGCAACTAATTACTAACACTTATAAAATTTCGTTTAATGTAATTTTAATTGATCATAAAGCTTGGTCCGACTTCGTATCAAAAAAGGAATTATGTTTTAGTTTGGTCTGTGTCTTCTTCTAGTAGTATCTTTTTCTGTTCAAGAATCGACCGATTCATACAAAGAAGTTCAGCTCTGTTAAATCTAAATTAATTATAATTTCTGAATTCACTAATTTACAAACGAATTGGTTTTCCCACTTATGTATCAATTTCATTCGTTTGAAAAAATTGGACATTCCACTAAAAGGTGATATACATATTCGCTATGCCTTAAGTCCTGATAACAGCAGTCACAAATCCCGCCATTCACATCAATCCTATGAATTTCTGTTTCAATTATAATTCTAGGTTGAAACCTATTCAATAACCTTAATTGCGCAATTATTCTTATGAATTTGAGAGGTATCCTTAAGGTCAAATAGCCCTGTGGTCCATCTCTTAAAGTTAGATGTGGGTAAAGTTGGAAAGAATAAGATGAGTGGGCTCTCTGTAGATCCATTTGATGGAGTTTGTTATCATAAGCTCTAATCCAAGATATTTTATTTTTTTCTAAACTAGAAAGAGAGAGGCACTCCCATTCATCCCCCTTCCCGATCTCGACAACAATATTTTTAACCTGAGTAGCCCAATTTATTCTTTCCCGACAGGGTTCCAGTTTTTCCAAATATCTTAATCTTAGGTAACATTTTTTTGGATAACGATCGTCAGACATTTTCAGGATTTTCTCTAACCAGTTTAGAATTAAACTGAAGACACGTAAAGATAATTGTGCCGCACCTATTTCGAGCCTTATTACTATTAGTCTAGTAAATTTGGAACCGCACCCTTTAGATAGTATTTTGTTCCATAACAGTCTGTGGTTTAGAGAGGGAAAAGCTCCTTTAAAGTCTACAAAAAGTACAAATAATTTCCCTTTGGAAGGAGCAAGTTTATTTGCAATTATTAAGTTTAGGGTAAAAACATGGTCCATACAGCCTCTCTTTCTTCTAAAACCTGCCTGCCATTCTGGAAGAAATTTCATATCTTCAGCACAGTCAATTAGTCTTTTGGAAAGTATCTGCGTGAATATTTTTGTAATGCAATTAATTAATGCGATAGGACTGTAATTTGCAGGATCAGATACTTTCCCTTTCTTATATAGCATCTTGACATGAGTTTCTGACCACGATTTAGGGACCTTTTCTTCCTCAACAATCTTATTAAATACAGAATTTAAATATAAAATCAGATTACCAGGCAGGTTCTTGAAGAATTCATATCCAATACCATCTGGACCGGAAGCCTTACCGTATCTACATTTTTTTAAACTTAGAAGAGTTTCCTTTGAAGTAATTGGACAATCGAGATAGGGATTTCTATTAGAAATAATCGTTGGTAAGTAGATAATAGGGTCCCGTGGAGGATAGATCGATCTAAAATATTTCTCCCACGTATCTAAGTCTATACATTCCTCATTTGAAGACCTGAAATTGTAACCATTAAATATTTTCCAAAATTGTTTGGAGTCCTTCGCTATTGCTAAGGAGTCTAAAAGAGCTTTTTTATAAGCCTCCCTTTTAAAATGCAGCAAATTCCCATGATCTTTTTAATTTTATCATAAATTTCAAGATAGTTCTGGTAAAAATTCTCCTGCTTGCATTTTTTGAGTGAAGATTTGAGATCTTCTTTACTTTTTTTACATTCTGTGTCAAACCATGGTTTTGAATAACCTAGCTTTTTACTCGGAGTTATAATCAGATTTACCTTTTTTGCTGTCTCTTTAATAGATAACATCAAATTGTTTGAAAGCTCATCTACCGTTAACCTTGCTGAGTTAATATTAGGGGGAAATTGAATTTTCTCCCTGTATTCTTTGTTTCTCTCTTCATTCCACTTATAATAAGAATTTTCGGCTTTACAAACAAAGTTATTGCCACTCAATAACGTTATTGCTATTGGGAAGTGATCGAAACGGGTCGGTACTTGCAAAACTTTATAATCTTGAATTAATTGGGTGCCCAAAGAATTAGACCAAGCTAAATCTATGATAGATGAGCTTTCTTTATTTACGAAAGTTTGAGCCGGGTAGTCACCTTTAGATCTTCCATTGAGAATATAGAAACCATTTTCTTCAAAAAAATCAACCATTCTTTGACCTCTCTTATTTTGTTCAAAACTCAGACTCACTCTTGCGTCAGATAAATCGATATTTCGGCCTAAGAAACCTTCCTCTAATTGATTCAATTCACCCACCCATCCATTAAAGTCACCTCCAATAATTATAGCATAATCAGGAAACTTTAAAGAAATGTCAAAGAGTTTTAATCCTAGATCATTCAAAGATTCAACGATATCTGCCTTTGGACTAAAGTAAATTGAGCCAATTATTACATTACAAGCATTACCTTTGAGTTGTACAAAAATATAATCCTCAGATATACAAATCGTTTCCATTTTGTATTTATTTACATTATTGATGATTGCGGGACCTCCTTTCGCTTTTCCTTTTGTTGACTCTCTTGTAGCTAAACTATACACAATTTGACAGTCGAAGTGTCGATGAGGTGAAATTACACAAGGAGGATTCGTGAGCCAAGTGTCACTAATACAAATTATATCATCTGTTGTGGTATAGCTGTAGATATCTTCCAGATTTCTAAATCCCCTGACATTCAAAAATATGATTCGGGGGGATATCCGCGTCTCTGATCCTCTTATGTTCTTGGGTTTAACATCGTATTTTCTTCTTCTAAGTCCTTTTGTAAAAAACAATCAATTGTGCCGCTTGTTCGTGAGTGCTTGGGCTTCTTAATTATTGATGACTTTGGTGGACGACCTCTCTTACGACTAGCTGTTGAACTTATCGATGTAATCGAATCTCCACCATCCGTTTGGTAGACATCCTCTGCTATTTTTATCGTTGTTTTTTCAGTAGATTTTTAATCCTTAAGCAGTTTTTGGATGGACGTCAGATCATAATATGTATCATCTATGCGAATTCGTGTTCCTCTGATAGATGAGTTTATTCCTTGTGGTACCAGCTTTTGTTGACACTCCCTAAGATTTTCACAAATTTCTCTTTGTTCACGAGAATAATCATTTGATACAGAGACATTAAGAGAACGAAGTTTGTAAGCGTTCTTAAAGATGTTATCCTTACATCGTGGGTTCGAAAACGTTATTAGGATTGGCCTAGAACCTTCGATTCTTTCAAGTCTTATAATTTTCTGGAAGTTCTCATCGACTATTTTTATGTTTGCTTTGGTAAAGATCTTTTTGATCGTTTCAAAAAGATTCTCGTTGTCACTTGGAATGTCTTCAACGTTATATAGGATGATGTTTTTGTCTCTTTCTCTGTTGATAAAACTTTCAAGTTTATTTGTCAAAATAGATACTTTCTTCTCAAGGGATTTATTCTTCTCTTCCAAATCCAGGCATTTTGTTTTATATACCTGCAGGTCTTCAATAATTTTTTCATCTGAGCTCTTCAAAATTTTGATGTCTTCTGTCATTTGGATAACATTTGTTTTTTTAAACTTCACATCCTCTTGCATCGCCAGAATCAAATGTTTGAGGTCGTCGTTGGTTGTCATTTTGAATGACTTTAACTGTTCATTTAGCCGAGTTTGTAATTTGTAGATTCCCGTATTTAATCAGAACCGTATACACTATTACACTCACAGAAACTAAGGCTCTTGTAAGCAAGCTTCAAACACGTCTGAACGCTACCGAGAAAAAGGCTAACTACTTAGAAAAAGGCAATTAATGGCCAAAACCACAACTCATCTTATTCTCCAAATTTGATTAATTTCAGCATTTAAAATAAAGTATAAGCTTTTTAATTCATCAATCCGATATTTAATAATATTGAATCTTAAAAGAATGTAATTGGTAACTAATTACTAACACTAATACAATTTAAAAAAATGTAATTTTAATTGATCTTAGAGCTTGTTTCGACTTCGTATCAAAAAAGGAATTATGTTTCAGTTTTCCATTTTGTTTTAATGAAATCGATTGCGCCTGATTCCCCTGTCTCTGTTTGGTCTGTGTCTTTCTTCTATGTTGATGGTATGGATCATCTGCTTGGTGGTGTGTTAAATCGTCTGCTATCTGGGTTATTATCCACATATTAGCTGTGACATTAAGCGCACAAAGTTCTGCCAAATGTTTTAGGATACCTAATTACTCAAACACTTTTTGAACAATTTTATAAACCCTATGCCTCCTAAGTAAAATAAAAACGGTTCGTCAGAAAGATAACGTACTGCATTAACCCTACCACCATAGACCTATTTAAAGATATCATCCGTCACTACATTCTGTGAACTTAATCTTGTAAAAATTAATAGAAATAGGTGAAATTGAATACTGTCAATATAATATGGATTAAAACGAGCAAATGAGGAAACACATGAAAAGTATTTGGCCAGCTAATAGAATATCTCGAGTGTCTCGAGGAGAATGGTCTTAAACAAGATTTTCGAGTATAGAGTACATCAACTATATTTTGGTGCGCTAAGACGCTGTACCGCTATTTACGTGAACACACTGTTCTCATTGATCTTTGATAAGAAAATTTTCTTAGGGACAGTAGATATGTCTCTGCCACTGACAATGAGAAAAACTCGTAGTTTTTCGTGAAAGGCGAACCAATTTTTCAAGTTCTGAACGTTAATGATTCATAAAGGGCCTAGCCAGATAAGTACGTGGAAAGTGTCTTTCAGCCTTATCCAACCGGACTCGGTCCTATGTGCACGTTACAAAAAGAAAACTCTTCCCTGAAGAGTTCAGCCTTTTAACCTTGAAGATGACCTTTCAAGGTCACATTTCTGTTTTTCAAGTTTTTTCGTATATCTCGAATTGTTTTTGACGTATTTTAATTAACCTGGGGTCAAATTAGAGATCGCTTGAAAATACATCTGTGACGCGATCGGAGAAAAGGAACCTACTGGGCAAAAAATAGATTTTCGGATTATGATGAATTTTATCAGTTCTTTAACTGACCTTTATAGGGGTGCAATCAGATATTTTGTAACTGCATTCTTTCACAAGATACAAATTGTTGATAAAGAGTCTTTGAAAACATCTAGAGCGGCAGAGATTTCTTCAATCGCTCGCCCGTTTCTCAGATCGCGTCACATCTAAAACATTTTTCAACAATTTTGGCGCGTAATTCAAATTTTGACCGGCATTCAAATATTTTAGGTCGAATTTTCTCGAAAACAAAAATACTAGGATTACTATCTCATCTGGAAATTATCATGTGACAACGAACAGTGTACCTTCTAGAGGAGCATCTCTTAGGGCGCCACCATAAGCCCTCTGACATTTTTTTTCACACTTCTGCCCCTATCGCTTACACTACGCTATTCTCCAAAGTACCTCTGCGGTGACAATAATCATCGCAGGAGGTGGAGAAAAATGAAAAATGTACTTTCATACGAATATCGGACTTCGAAGACCGTACATGACTATTGAAAAAATTACACAAGTGACTTTTTCACCACGTGTAATGAAAATAATTGTATAGAGTGTTCACGAAACTAATGTATTGTGCCCTGATCATGCACACAGTGTCATAGGCCACAGGCCATAGTTGAGAACCACGTAACATCGACACTCGTCTGTGCGGCCCTCCACTTTAATTTTCCTCCGAAAATAAAAGTGAAAGGCCTGTAAGACTAAGTGTCGATTTTACGGTGTTTTAAAACGACGAGTTTGCTTGCCATCGGTGATTCAGCACCTTTGTTCCGACTCTCTCCTGTCCCTCTCAAGGCCACCGGTAATGGCCGGAAAATGTCCCGTAAGCCGGTAAGCACGTGCTTGGTCACGTTCTCGTGTCGTGCCACGCTCCGTTAACCGGCCGGGGTCCTTCGCCAAGTCACGTACGCCACGCTCTCTCTCATTTTCCTCCGCACGCTTTCTTTCGCTTAAATTACCCTCCATCTCTTTCCTCTCTATCTGTTTCTCGCTCGGGCGCACTGGCACTCAGGACGAAGGATCTCAACCGGCGGACGCGTGGCCGAATAAAAACTATTTAAAAAAAAATTAATAATAATAAACAACAGACTGAATTAATATTGAAAGCTTAAATTAAAAGCCCGAACAGGGATAGGAACGGGAAAGGACAAGGGTTGATGCAAATTAGTTCCAATTAAACGTTTAAGCTAGAAATACTTAGATTAACGGAACAATGATTATAACAATATTATTTACGCCCCCTCCACCCCCCATGACTATTTTACATTAGTTTTAGGTCAATATCTGAGTATATATAATTTATATATATACTTAAATATCGACGACATATACTTAGGAGAATAAATCGTTTTATATCCATTTTATAGTAAATAAGTACGTAAATATTTAATCTAAAATTATGTCTTTTAGTATACAGGTTGGAACGACTCTTCGGGTTGTGGATAAAATTTTTAAATAATTAAACTAACATTTGTATTTCAATTATTCACTGAAAATCCCGAACAGCCGTTCTAATGGACCGATTTTAATTCCGTTTTAACAGATTTAAAGTTAAGATTATGGTATAATTACTCTCCAAATTTCATTAATTTTAGTTAATAATTAGTATTTTTAAAACACTATTAAAAAATTATAGAATAGTTTAATTTCTCGGCTGGCATGGCCGACGGCGCGAGAAGGTTCGGGTAGTGGGCCCGGGCGGCTGTCCCCACCGCTTGGTCGCGACTCTGTTGTCGATTCTCGGCCAATCGGCGAGCTCGCTGCCGCTCCCACCGCCTTCGAAGCTCCCGTGTCGAGGCTGCTGCGAGCCGAGAGACTCTAGAGTAAGGCAGTTGATGTACAGAATTCGAGAAGCCAGCAGCGTCCGCTCTGCCTTCTCAACGCCTGTCATTTGCATAATTAAATAAAGAAATAAACTTCACTCCAAAACAACGTAGTCTCTTTTCTCTCCGCAGGAGCCTACAAATTTCATCGTCTTCGCTTTGACTCAACGCCTTCGGATCAACCGCGTCGTTTCGGGAGTTCGTGCCATCGGCTTGTACGGTTTACGGCTTATTTCGCGGTGAAATAGTGCACTTTCTTTCTCTGGGATTCTTTTTCTTTTATAGTCCTCTGTGTCTCGGTTTAGTGAATTCGCGTTCGTGTTCGTGTACGTAGCTGACTTACGTGGCTCGGCCCTTCGGTTAATAAATTCTTCGGTACTCGTGTTCGCGTGTGGCTGACCTACCGTGGCTCGGCCCTGTTAGGGATTCGGGGGAAAAATAGTTCGCGTGAGGCTGACCATACCGTGGCTCGGCCCTGTTAGGGAATCGAGGGGGAAAATAGTTCGCGTGAGGCTGACCATACCGTGGCTCGGCCCTGTTAGGGAATCGAGGGGAAAACTAGTTCGCGTGTGGCTAACCTACCGTGGCTCGGCCCTGTTAGGGACTCAGTGCAAATAGTTCGTGCAGCGATCGACCTACCGTGGCTCGGTCCACAATCCGGCTTCCTCCGTTGTCAAGCTCGCGAGACCGCCCGAAATAACGAAACCGCGTTCGCGAGTAAAATTCATTATTAAAATTCTTGTGACGGGGGACCTTAACCTGTCACTTCCTTCTCCGGATTTCTCTTGAAATAATTTTATTTCCGAGCGAAGGTCCAAGGCCGACGACACGCTTTATGACAGGGGGCCAAGGTCAATCACGCGGGAATAAGCGGACCCGGGACCGCCAGACGCGTCGGGCACGCGAAACGTCCGCGGAACGAGCCCGTCGGCTCACCGAGACCCGACGGCACGCCGAGATACACGCGCGCCGAGCAGAGGAACGGCGACGCGCCGAGGAGGAACGGGTGCGACGGGCAGCTGAGGCCCAGAGAGTAGAGGAGGAGAGAGTACGTCGGGCTCTCGAATATCGTCGAGATCGAGAACAGGCGAACAACCGCGCGCCCGGTTACGACCCTGAAAACCCCGCGTTAGTTCAGGGAAACGGTTGGCAACTTTTGGACATCCGGCGGGGAGCACCCGGCACCAAGGATCCTCGACAACGTAGACTGGCCACGGACCGCACCAGGCCCCTGATCCTGCGCCTGCCAGGTTTCGCCCAGGACTCACGGTACACTTTTCCGCCTATCGAATTGACGCGACGCGCTGCCGACTCTCCGATTGTAGTGGATTGTCCAAACACGCCGCCACGCCCGTGGCCACTCCTCGCGCCGCCCAGCGTACCGTTGCTGCCATCAAGCGAAATCGCTAACGCGTGCCAGCGGACCCCCACATCTTCGGGGCTCTCCCTCTGTACGACACCGCCCCGGGCTGCGTCGCCCGAAATTCCGGAACCTTCTCCGTTACCCGACATACAGGAGGCAGCTGCAGCCTCCACACCACTTCCGCCGGAACGTGTCACCATCCCCGCTTCAGAAGGCAGCGACGCGATATCCCTCACGGCTAACGAGACATTCTCGCCGTCCCTGCTCTCGTCACCGCCGTCGAAACGATTTAAAGGAGCCGACTCGTGCAAACGCAACCTTGACCGCGATCTCTAATTTTCACGTATTCGATCTCAATAAAAATAAAAAGGTCGTCACCGGACGAACCCTCACCGGTCCCTCCCTATCCGGGTCGGTGAACTCGCTCGTGGACCGTCCACTACATTAGGCCGCGGGCCACCCCCATCCTTCCTCTTTCCTTTCTCCCTCCCCCCCAAAAGGCCACAATTCGACGCACTCGTCGCACTCCCTGTTACTCGCCTCCCGCTAAGTCCATGCACACACGGACGGTCTGGCTGCGTGGAGGAAATTGATCAAGGGGGATATCAAGAGGGTATACCTACCCCCCCCCGTCAGTAAGCGTAATCTGCCACAGGGTATGAGCGGGCTCGACAAATATCTGTCTGCGCCATCGCCACGAGGCCCGGCACCTCGAACACCCCCTCAGCATTGAGAACGGGGCCCGGTCACATCGACTCAATCCTTTCTTCTCGGGGGGGGGGGGGGGGGGGGGGGGGGGGGGGGGGGGGGGG
>CAKNYM010052591.1:294313-316824 GCA_932195095.1 Andricus curvator
CCCCCCCCCCCCCCCCCCCGGACACGGACGGTCGATTATTATAACGGGGGAACCAAAACTCCATTCCCCCACCCCGCTCACTAATCTCACTGTGAATCTTCCCCACCCACCCGGTTACTAGCAACACACACACGGGGGGGAAGTTAACAACAGGTTGATTGAAATCCGTGGAAAACAATCCGAGATATACGCAAAAAACTGGGAAACTATAAATGTGACCTTGAAAGGTCATCTTCAAGGTTGAAAGACTGAACTATTCCGGAAGTGTTTTCTTTTTGTAAGGTACACATCAGACTAAGTTCGGTTGAATAGGGCTCAAGGCACATTGCACATACTGATCCGGCTAGGCTCTTTGAAATTTTTAGTTATTTTGCAAAATAAAAAAAATTCGGTCTGTCACTTCAGAGCTATGCTTATACCTATAAAGAAAATTTCTGATTTATTTGTTTCAGATGATGCTGACTGGAGGTATCGTGCGCGCAGTGGACATGCCTTTTTTTAGACACTTTGTTCATTGTTTAATAATACCTAAACTGAATGATAATGTTATGTGAAAAGATTATTTTTTTAAACTTTGAGACGGCATAAATAAACGCTGAAAATGTTATTCAATTATACCGGGTGTCCAAAAAGTCCCGGGACGGATGAATATTTCCTCAGGTAAGATATTTTTCTGGGCGGTCAATGTCATTCTTGAAAGAACTTTCAACAAGGAATTCAACGGTGACCTTTATTTTGATCTTGACCATGACCTTCAAGGTCATTTCAAGGTCAAATTAATTTTTTTAAATGTGAACCTCTATGTTTGACCCCGGGAACTGAGAGAGCGGAAAATTTTACGTCCAGATATGACCTTGACCAATTTGAAAATTTGACCTGGAAAGGTCAGGGCAAGGTCAAACAACGTACAGCAGGATGACTCGACCAGCATGCATTTATGAAGAAAATGTTCAACGCAAGAGTTCTGGCATTTTATACTCCCGATTGATTGGTGACTTTGACCTTGTCTATGACCAGAACCTTCACCAGGACATTTTCTTCAAAAATGCATGCCAGGCGAGTCATCCTGCTGCACGTTGTTTGACCTTGCCGTAAAATTTTCCGCTCTCTCAGTTCCCGGGGTAAAAAATAGAGGTTCCCATTTAAAAAAATCAATTTGACCTTGAAATGGCCGTGAAGGTCATGGTCAAGATAAAAATAAAGGTCACCATTGAATTCCTTCTTGAAAGTTAATTCAAGAATGACCTTGACCGCCCTGAAAAATATCTTACCTGAGGAAATATTCAGCCGTCCCGGGACTTTTTGGACACCCTGTATAAAGTAGTTGTTGAGAAAAAAATTCTTGAAAATTACCTTTTTTTTGCCGAGATAGTAGAATGACCCCTTAATGTACTAGTATTAATAAACTAGTCACAATCGCACTCGACTTCCAAATTGACGTAACAACCGAGATAACGTTCATGTAAGAGAATAAATGAAAGTTGCGAAAGCGGATTAATAATTAATGCGAGCTTTATTCAGGAGACGTGTTTACACTTCGGTGGCTGAAGGCAGACTGCCCGTTACTTCATCTACAGCGCCGTCTGACGGTACAAAACGTAAACTATGTTTGAATTATCTCACAGTTCGGCCATCCTGATGAAAGTTCGACTCGAACTTGACATACATTAATATAAAACATACAAATTGGATCTCTATTTAGAGGTGATCTCATTAGAACGCCAGGGCCTCATATTAGAAGCTTCCCAAGTCCCGACGTAGGGTTTTTGCGTCAACTGAAAGTTTTCTACGTCTCTAATGACATATCTATCGTTTCTTAAAACTTTTATTATTTCATACGGACCTTTGGACACTGGGAGTAGCTTTTTGGGAGCCCCGGGCGTGCTGTCTGCATTTAATATCATTACATAATCTCCATCTTTATACTTATGGGGTTCTTTGCGCTTCTGGTCGAAATATTGTTTGTTGTATTGCTGAGATTTTACAATTTTCTCTTCAGCCTTTGTTCGAAGTTGTTTGAGGTCCCGAATCTCATCATCTAGTCGAGCCTGCGCGAAATATTCAGCCACAACATCAATGACTTTACCGTGCTGATTAATGCCAAAAAGAAGCTTGCTGGGAGTCTCTCCCGTTGATTTGTGGACAGTATTATTCAGGGCAAACTCGACTTCGGGCAACACTTTATACCAGTATCTATTGCTAGTAGGATCGGATAATTTGGCGAGCATTGGACGTAACATACGGTTGACTGACGTAAATGATTTAAAGTCCTCGGATGTAAAACACGAACCACGATCGGATACGATACACTTAGGTCGACTGTAGTTTCGGAAATGTTCTTCTAACGCGCTTATTGCCTCCTTAGTGCCGGTAGTTTTTACGGGGTAAAGTTTTATAAATTTAGTGAAACCGTCGATTACAAGAAGCACGTGTTGTTTCGCAGAGAGACTTTTATCAACCGGCCCATAATGGTCAATATGATAGGTTGAGAATGGAACATTCCCTTTTGGGATAGGATTTAAAAAGCCCTCCCTTTTTCCCGTCGTCGGAGAGAAGGCGATACATTTCAGACAGTTTGAGATGTGAAGCTTAACTTTTGCGTAAAGATCTGGAAACCAATAATTTTGTAAAATCGCGTTTACAGTTTTTTCGGTAGCTAAATGTCCTAGTTCATCATGATATTTGCGGATAACGTGACCCTCCATCCCCACCGGGACATAAAACAAGAGGTCGTTACCGCGTTTTCGATGCAGAATGCCGGATCTCATCTCATAAAATTTATCTTGTGTGTTTTCTAATTTTTTGCGTAACTCGCAGATTTTAGGATCGCGATTTTGACTAATAGTCAGGTTTGACTCAAAAGAATTCTCTTCTACTACCATTATATTACGACTAAATGCGTCAACGTGAGCCATCTTTGTGCCAGATCTATGTTCTATGATTTTGTCATACATTTCTAATTCCAATGACCATCTCGAGATCTTGTCGTTAATGTCTTTTTTGTCTAACGCTAATTTCAAAGCATTACAATCTGTTAGAATTTTAAATCTTATACCCTGCAAATACACCTTAAATCTCCGAAGTGCGTAAACAATTGCAAGTGTTTCAAGCTCGAAGCTGTGAAGCCTACTTTCGTAATCTGAAGTCCTTTTTGAAAAATAGAAAATCGGGTGTAATTTTTTATCCGCTTTTCGTTGGAGCAACACCGCGCTGAAACCCAATTTGCTAGCGTCGCAGTGCAGTTCCGTTTTGTCATTCGCATTGTAAATGCTCAGGACCGAAGCTGATATCAATTTCGCTTTTAAATTTTCAAACGTGTGGAGTTCTACCTCGGAAAACCTAAACGGTGTATCTTTGCGAAGTAGATCATAAAGTGGCTTCGCCAAGACAGAAAACCCTTCAATAAATTTTCGAAAGTAAGAGCAAAGACCTAGGAATTTCTGTACGTCATGGGTATTCTGCGGAATCGGAAAATTCGTCACTGCCTCTACGCCTCGTTCAGTGGGTGCTATGCCACTTTCGGAAACCTTATAGCCCAGATATTCTATTTCTGTCTGGAGGAATTTACATTTCGCGATTTTGAGTTCTAATTTATTTTCTACCATCAGAGAAAAAACTTTTTCTAGGGTATTGAAGTGTTGCTCCAACGTTTCGCTCGCGATCATAAAGTCGTCGAGGTACGCGACTACTTCGCCCGTTTGTATCAATTCTGAAAAGATGGTATTCACAAAACGTTGGAATTTCGAGGGGGCTACTTTAAGACCAAAAGGCATTTTGATATATTCGTACTGTCCCCAAGGTGTGACAAAAGCTGTGTATTTAACAGAATCTTCGGCGATCGGAATGTGATGGAAGCCGTCCTGAAGATCAAGCAAGGTAAAATACTTTTTGTCCCGAAGTTTATCTATTTGATCTTCAATTAATGGAAGTGGGTAATTGTCGCGTAAGAGTGATTTGTTCAGGAAGCGGTAATCTACGCATAATCTCGGCAGCCCATTTTTTCTCCGAGTTAAAACGATCGGTGACGCATAAGGCGATTCGCTTGGTCGGATAATTCCTCTTTCTAAGAGCGAGTCTATAATCTGTTGCAGATTTTCTTTTTCGGACATTGATAATCTTCTAGGCCTAAAATTAAAAGGTTCATGATCAGTGAGTCTGAGTATGAGCTCTGTTTTAATTTTAGGCAAATCTGGACGTTCTGGTAAAACATATTTTTTCATGAACAAATCATTAAGTTTCGCACGCGTACTGAAGTCTAAGTTTGGATTGACGTCAATCAGCAAGTCTGTGACATCGCCGTCAACGCAAGTGTTGATCAGAAAGATTTCCGGAATTTTACGTTCAAATTTACTTTGTCCTGTCAAACCAATACCGAATTCTTTTAACGTTTGTCTACCTAAGATAGCGGAAGTTCTCATCGTCGAATTCGGAACGATATAAATGTTCAAGTTTTTGCAAGTTACATTATCTATTCTTATACTTACAGGGATTTCTCCTAAAATTTGTAATTCGCTGTTGTTTATTCCGCTGTACTTACGACCTTGTGTGACTGGTGATTTTAAAGTGTTCTTCGGAATAAATTCTTCTTTGATAAAGCTGACTGGACTTCCCGTATCGAGAAGTGTGTCGAGCTGGACGTCGATGGTCTCGTCGGAAATGTCAAAATTATAATTGACGGTCTTGAAGCATCCACAAGTGTCATCTCCGTTGTCAGAGTCTATGATGTTGATTTGCGTAGGTCTCTTCTGCTTATTAGGACATTGCTTGTAGTTATGTCCCATTTCGAAGCACTTGAAGCAAGCCCCGGGCTCTCTCCTTGGCAGCTTGCACTCAGCTGAGATGTGGCCAAATTGGCTGCAGTTGTAGCAACGTATGCTTAGGCCACTTGAACTAGAATAATCTTTTGCAGGTTTGGACGTCTTTTGTTCGGAATCCACGTTGGCCTTGGAGGTCGAGTATTGAGCAGACTCGGATTTCGGAACATCCTTCTTGAGAGAGATTTTCTCAAAGGCCTTCCGAAGGTCTTTCTTTTCGTTAAAATTCTGAATTCTCGCTTGATTCCTCATGCTGGAATCCGGGATTCCATCGATTAAGTAGTCCACCATTTCATCGTCAGCAATAGGGACTGCGTTGGCCAAGATAAGTTTTTCATGGAAGTAATCGCTGAATGATTCATTGGCCTTCCAATTCCTTTCTTCAAATTTTTTCCGACGTGTCAGCTTATTTGGTCGATGGTCAAACATCGCCGCGAGCTCGGTGAATAAATCGGCTACCGGCATACCAATATATTCCGATTTGGACTGGAACCATTGTAGAGCTTTATTTTCAAGTTTTGCGGCAAACAGAAGGCGGGCTTGAGCGTCATCCAGCTCATAACTTCTTATCAGAAGTTCAAACTGGTTCTTCCATTTTGTGTAGTCGGAGCTCGTCCCGTCATAGTCACTCAAAAGTTCTTTCAGGGAAGATATATTCACGTGTCGGCGAGGCGCAACTTCCTGAATTGGTGGTCTTGGAGTTTCCCTTAGCAGTTGGTTCTCCCTTCGAGCTAGATCTAGTTCCCTCTGAAGCAATTCGCGCTCTCTTTGAAGTAACTCTATTTCTTTTCGTGCCAGGTTATTGGCATCTGCGGAAGTGTTATTCGGCAGGACACGTAAAGGAGTATCTCTCGCTCCGTAATTTTCTCCAAGATCTGTGCTCTGATCAGCAAGCATTTCGATACCTTGGATAGTCGAAGCTTCTTCCATCCAGACTCCCGTGGCATCGTGCTCCATAAGGCGTTTTACGAGGTCAGCCTTATTTCCCGAACTCGGCAAATCATAAGTCCTTAACACTTCTTTAAGCGTATTGATCGTAAACGAGGATGGGTTAAATTTCGAAGGGCCTGGCATTCTCACTTTTTCACCCGGGTAGGAGTTTTATTCAAATAAATTTAATGGCAGAAGGATGAAATTGTCATTACAAGAAGTTTCATTTGGACAGATTAAGTCGTGTCGAAACGGAGGTTTCGCGAATGGAAGTTTTTATTTAAGTGAGGTAGATCGCGGAAGAACCGAAGTGTATTTAAATAAAATAAATCGCGGAAGAACGGAAGTGTCATTAGCGAAAGTTTTTATTCAAATAAAATAAATCGCGGAAGAACGGAAGTGTCATTTAGATCGATTTGGTCGCGGCGTAAGCAAAGTGTCGCTTCGAGCAGAAGGTTCAAGTTCGTTTTTGGATAGGAAGCGAACAGAGAGTCACTGGCGATGAGTCTGCCCCACTCGTTCACTTTCGAAACGGAAGGTTAAATTCACTCACGAAAAGTAGTTGGGGAACACTGGCGACGCGGGTGCCGCCACACGTTCACTTTCGAGAACTGTTTAGGAATATGGCGCAGGCATTTTGGGCACCATTTTGTGACCCGATTCACTGTCACATGCACTTTCACTCGGTCAATTTCACTTATCACTGCACTTTGGTGAAAAAGGGGGTCGGAAATGACCTTCTCTCCTTAAAGGCATTAGCTGCAAGAGAACACCTTCGGAACATAGGGGGGTATTTCACTAAAAGATTCACAGGTGCGAGCCACACAAGAACCACTCAGCGTCACTTGGCATTTTTCGTTTTAGGCACTTTTCAGAGCCGCCACGATCCGAAAAATGGTACAAAAAGACCGGCGCGGTTGTTCCGATACATGGGGCGTATCCCACTTCTGAATTGTAAGGGAATAAATGAAAGTGGCGAAAGCGGATTAATAATTAATGCGAGCTTTATTCAGGAGACGTGTTTACACTTCGGTGGCTGAAGGCAGACTGCCCGTTACTCCATCTACAGCGCCGTCTGACGGTACAAAACGTAAACTATGTTTGAATTATCTCACATTCATTAATAAAAAATCTACTGATTTTGTGCTATTTGGTACCGCAGGTACTACATATATCATTCGGCCTAAGAATAGTATAATGCGAATAGTAGTACAATAAGAATTAAGGACAGAGTTTAGATAGATTCCCTATAATCTGTAAAATGAAGTCTGCACGTTTTCGTGCCCACTTAAGAAGGAACCGTATTTGAGCGTCTCTATTCCAACGTACACAGCTAGAAGTGTCCTTGCACGTTGAAGTTGAAGGTCATTCATTTGACCTTGAGCTTTGCCTTCAAGGTTATTTCAAGGTCAACTTTGTTTTTTTTAAGTGGGAACCCCTATTTTTGACAATGGCAATCGAAAGAGCGGGAAATTTTACGTCCACACATGTACTCAGGCCACGGGTCAAGGGTGACTTTGAACTTCAGCTGAAGATTAATAGGCTCGACCCACGTATGGGCGGGTCCAATCTGTACTGCTGCGGCTCAGGTGTTTACGAAAAAGGTCGAGGTCATTCTTGAAGTAACTTTTAACGAGAAATCCAGTGATGACCTTGAATTTGACCTTGAGCTTGACCTTCAAGGTCATTTGCAGGGAAATTTTTTACATTTAGCCTAACCCAGGAACAACGACGTGGACGTAGTAAAATCTGTTCCCTTTGGGGTGCTTGATTTACGCGAGTCCCATTGCTTCTCACGATCAGTGTGCTTGATTTACGTGAGTCCCCTTGCCTCCCACGATCGGGGTGCTAGATTTAAGAAAGTTCCCTCGCCTTTCACATTTGATTATTAGCATTAATCAGCACAACATCTTATTTTAAGTGCTCGAATTGTTCTCCATTCACCTCTTGACAGTAAGCTAATCGATGACCTTGAAGGTCAATCTCAAGGTCAAATTTAAGGTCACCACTAGATTCCACGCTTAAAGTTACTCCAAGAATGGCCTTGACCTTTTTCGTAAACACCTGAGCCGAAGCAGTACAGATTGGACCCGACCCATACCTGGGTCAAGCCTAAAAACCTTCAGCTGAAGTTCAAGGTCATCCTTGACTCATGACCTGAGTACATGTTTGGACGCAGAATTTCCCGCTCTTTCGATTGCCATTGTCAAAAATTGGGATTCCCGCTTAAAAAAACAAAGTTCACCTTGAAATAACCTTGAAGGCCAAGCTCAACGTCAAATTACAGGTCACCACTGGATTCCTTGTTATATTTTACTTTAAGAATGACCTTGACCTTTCTGAAAAATATTTTACCTGGAAAACTATTCAGGTGTTTCGTTACTTTTTGGACACCCGTATATTTACCAATAGAATTAAAGAAGCCGTATGAAGCAATCAATGAAGTACCGATTGCGATCTTCATTTCCTACTATATATGTATGAGAAGAGATTCATGCTAACAGACTAATAAAAAATTCTCGCAATACAATTTTTTGTTGACTTGAGACAATCATTTCCTCTATCTTTCTTATCAGATCTTTATATTTCGTAAGTCCATCGATATGGATTTACGATATGTGTAAATTGTAAACGCATTCTAAAATTTAGAGTGTCTCTTCCATGGTATTATTAAATGGAAAGGAACTTGAATTTAGACTCTAAGGAAATATAATTTCATGCTTATCGACAGCACAAAATTGTGAAAAAAACGTTGTAATAGAATAGAATATTACGGACCTTAATTGACCAATTAATGATAATATTGACAGAAGTTGGTATCATACCAAAAGGAAAAAAGTAGCTGGAATCGTTTTATTATTTAAGTAATTATCAGATTCATGATCTGTATCGTATTATTTATGTGAATTTGCGAACGTATATTTGGCCTGTCCCTTGTTGTGGAGAGTCTACGGGATCTGTTTTGATTTTAGTTATTTTTATCCTCCAATGATTCACTTTCATCAGTATCTTGTAATTTTAAATAAATAATCTTTTTCTGCTACGTTTTTCAATATTATTGAGAGAACATTGACGAGGCTCTTGCAAATGTTTCCTCAAATCAAATTCGCTTTTACTTTTCCTATTAATAAGTTTTATTAATTTTCTTCTTCTCTTGAAAGAGTTAGGAGCTGACGGGCGTAATCTAAGTCTTGAGTTGTTTGCCCTTTCTACTCTTTCATTTAAAAATCTTTCCTCTTGTTTATTCATGAACTAGTTTTATTCTACGCTTGCTAGGTGTTCATCTGACTCTAACAGAAATTGGGTGTGATTTTATAAAAAGAAATCGCGTTCGAAAGTTTCATTACTTAATTGTGGGCAAAGTTCCAGTCTGTTCGTATTTTGTAAGAGTCAAAAAATGGGTCAAAATTACAAATGTTTTCGTTTGTGAATTTTATTGACCATTATACTTCGACCTCTACAACCTTGAAGTCGAAAAATTTCGACTTGAAAACGAAAAATGAAGTTTCGCTGGCGGCCAGAAGCGAGACTTTCAAAAACGTTTTGGCTATATCTTGGATGAAGACTTAGCCAAGACGAATTATTTTTGCTTGGGTATCAACCACTCGAGTGGTTCCTCGACTGGATCGACTCCTCTCTCCGGCCTTGCTGTTAGAAGGAAGCCGCTGCACATCATCGTCGAGGAATTGAGGTGACCTTTTAAACGATGTTAGCTATCCAAGCTGTCGACACTTGAGAAATCTGGGTACGCCACCTCGGCTCCAGAGTACACTTTTGATTTTGGTTCGAGCTTTTTTGGTTACGCCATCTCGGCTCTAAAAAACTTGACTGTATTTTTGTGTTTTTGGGTACGCCATCTCGGCTGCAAATTATGTTTTTTTTTTAATTGATTATTTTCTGGGTACGCTACGTCAGCTCCAGCCTCTGATTTATTTATGTTTTTTTGGTACGCTTTCTCAGCTCCAGACATCTTGAACTTGTGTTCATTTGATTTTCATTTATTTTTAAAATTGATTTGATATGTTTCCTCCAGCTGAATTCTAGTTTGCTATCCAGACATATGTAGAATCAGTTTCCTATCCTGGGCAAAAGACGTACGCTTTTAAGGATGTCTTCTTGCCCACTACCTTCGGTGCACGCTGTCTAGGCTGTCGAGTTTGACCCTGTCTTCCTGGTGTGCGCCATCCTGGCTACCAAGATTGAAAAATAAGTCTTCGCTCGCGGTGTACGCCATTCAGGCTGCCGTATTCCCAAGATACTCAAAGATAGACTGGTTCTCATACATGTAATTAGGTATTTGTAATTTACAATTTCACGAGACTGATCCGCGAATTCAAGGACTTGATCGCTGGTAATAGAATTTACGACTCTCTAAGACTATATTCTGTTCTAATCTGATAGCTATTAGTAAATTTCACGACTTTAGGATTATATTCTGTGAAACTACGAACCACTTTATGTATTGATACACCAAATATAAATTGTGTATTGAAAAAATCAGATGTAATCTATTTAGTACAAATAAATTAAGTTGCTAACCAAAGGTTGTCTGATTCAATCTATGTACGCATGTCCTGGGTCAATAATCTTTAAATTTTTCATTATCAAGTTCAAAATCAAAACTAGAACTCTTACAATATATGTAATAGTATCAACCTCATTCAATCTTCCAAATTAAACTCTTAGCAGAGATAACGCTGGGTCAATCAAATCGGATACATTTATATAAAACTATGTCCATGATATGACAACAGATTAATGCTTACAGACCAAACAAAAATTGTCGCAAAGAAGAAAATTATTTGTGGGGGATCTTTGATGGTATATTAAATGAAATTCAACTTGGATTTAGACTATAAAGAAATATATTTTCTAATAATACAATGAGTTTTTAATGTAGCTTCAAATAATTGTGATATTTTTATCGGACTTCGGACAATGAAAAATATTGTATTTTAGTTTTATATCTTTTTCAATGTAATTAATTGCGTTGGTGTTTTGAAAAATAATCGCGGTATATTTGGAATGCTTGCTGGTTTGCTGGATTGTTAATTTGCTGTGTGCTGTGATAGATTGCTGGATCCTCCCCTTCATGGTTTGATTCATCTGCAAGAAGTTCTGAGAAAATAAAACCAACACCTAATCGCTCAAGAACTGCATTATCAACCTGTATAAACTCTTTAGTTTCTGTATCAAATACAACTGGCTCAGTTTGGGAAGTTCTCGTATGTAAAGGCTTAATTCTATCTGCATGGATCCATCCAAAGATGATGTCACTCCTGGCTACTAAAATTGTTTCATGATTGCATTCAATCAAATAAGTACCAATGTACCTTCGTAAATTTAGTAACTCTTCCGTATATAAATATTTCAACGTCCAGATGGGAGGAATGCCTTCACCGTGATGTAAAGGAAATAAAAGCCTTACATCCGTTATAATCTGTGAACTTAATTCTGTAAGAAGAAACAAAAATAGGTGAATTCTGATACTTGTAAGATACTTATAACTAGAATGCTTATCATATGGATTCGAAGAATGAAATAGATAACTGAAATTGAACTGAAGTTTGGAACACTGAACAAAATAAATTACAAAACCACTGAACTTCTTATGATCTAAACTTTTTTTTGAGCAAGACTACAATGTGCAGAAGATGACCGTAAAGGAAAGGCAATCGACAGAAAAAAATAGTTCACATGCTAAGGTACCATCTGCGCACTTCCTTATTTGTACGTAGGAAGTTGGGTACATGCAAAAATACATCCTTCTTAAAATCATAAATATATTATTTCAGTGTTATTATATTTACCAATAGAATTAAAGAAAACAGCTAAACCAAAGGATAGAGTGCTGGTGATTATCTTCATCTTTCAATATACAAGATACTGTTCAGCGGACAAATTTTCGTGCTGTTAAACTACGAATATTCTACTAGATATTCCCGGAAATAGTCACTATCTCAGTTAACCTTTGAAATTAAATCCTAGGTAAAGATAACGCAGATCATGAAAATTAATACTCGCATTCCAAACTTTCATCATAGACATGAGAACTCTATTCTATATTAGGGTCATTGAAAAAATATGGTTTTCTTATCTGAGCACGAAAACTAGCCTAAGTTCTATCTTTTTAGTGCACAAATTGTATGTAACATGGTATGATTGAGAGGATCCGTATCAGAGTGTTGCCTTTGTAGATATGTTCTCAGTGCCTTGCAAACTTTTTTTGTTGAAAAATTTGTTGACCAAAAAGGTTCAATATAGGCTTACAGTTTATTACTATTTAAATAATAATTAATCAATAATTAATAATAATAAATTAATAATAAATTAAATAAATTATTAATTAAATTTATTATTATTTATTACACTTTATTTTTATCTAGGTTCTACTGGAGACCAGTGTTATTTTTATGAATGGTAGTTGCTCCAACCGGAACCATGCGGGGCTGATTTTCAGCGAAGTCTCACTGGTTGAAAGAACCAGAAATGTGTCACTGACAATCAGTGAGATTTCACAGGTTCAATCAGCAGAATTCCGTCACTGGTTTAATCAGTGAAGTTACTGGTTACTTAGTACCGGTAGTAATCTGGTCGTATGCGTTGTCGTCAGTCAGATGGTAAGGTATGACACTTATCATTCATCACTTTTGTGCTAACCTTTGCAAAATTATTTTTTAAGAATCGCACTTTGCTCTCACAACAAAAAATTAGGGCGGGGCTGCAATACAATGGGATATGATATATTGCATCTAACTGTGGGAAGGCTGGTCATTACGTCAACGTGTCGCGTCGTTCAAAGTCATACCCAAGTGGACAGCGGTTTCACCACATTCAAGCGAAAGATGTTAGGGGAGAGTTGTCCTAAGTCGGCACAGTAAAATTTTTTGTCGGAAATAGAGAGTGAACAGGGTTTAATGGCATTTTAATATCTTTGGTCAAGTACCACGATCCTTTATCTACAATTCTATGTCGTTCAGAGCAGTGCGGAGTGATTTTTGGGGTCACAATGCAGTGCAAAGTGAAGAAGTCGATTTTTTCTATTTCTCAAAATGGTTGTCCTAAGTCGGCACCCCCTGGTCCTGAGTCGGTACATAATTTTTTGCGCTCAAGTGCAAGCAACAGGGTACGTTATGTAAGTTTGAGGAGGAAATGGACAACTTTAAACCATTGACAATGAAAAGACATGTCGAATATTGTCAAACTTAATTTATAGGATGGAAAAATCTATCCGTTACAATGATCTGCGAACATGCAGCCAAAACACAATAAAAGAAAAAAAAACAACAAGAGACGAGTGACATGGAGTTGAAATACAACAAAATAAAATAACACACGAATAACAACAAAAGCAACAAGAAAAAAGGTGCTGACTGAGGACCACCTGTTCAGTGCCGACTCAGGACCACTACAAATGTTCACACATTTCATGCTATTACGTACACAAAACAAATCCAAATGAAAAATTGACTTTATTAGGCGAAAGCACACAGAAAACGGAAACCAAATCACTTAATCGATTGAAATTCTCCAAATATTTACACACCCATAGCTGCTTCACAAGAATGGAAAAAAATGAAATTCCGTTCGCACGGACAATGTATAAGACAAAATGGTTAAGCCGATACGCGCGCCATCTCTGAAAAACGCGAAGGTGCCAGCTTAACCCACAGTGCCGACTTAGGACCATACTCCCCTATATATTCTTGAGGTTCATGTATTGACCACATGAAGCGCTATATCACTGGTTGAATCTATCGTTTTGCGTCACTGGTATATTCAGTAACGCTATTTTAATTAAGTCACTTACTGGTTCATCCAGTCAAAGTGAGGAAATCGCTGGTTTACCAATGATAATTCAAAATACTGATTCAATCAGTGACAATATTACCGGTTCGGTTTAAGAGAGTAGGGTTTTATTTTTTTTCGAATAATACTTTTGTTTAAAATCAAAGGGATTTGTATTAATGTATTAATACAAATGCATTAATTTTATTAATGTAATGTTGTATCATTTTGAAGAAATTTGACTTTACATGCAAGAATGTTTTAGTTTTTATGCAGAAAACTTTTTTAGTCTCTACATTAGTTTGCCTTACATAAATTGACTTTCACTTTTAAAACATATAAAAATTAAAACAACAGTGTAAAAATCATGTTTTGTATACCGTTTTAAATTTTTAATGTAGTATATTAAAATTGTTCCATTTTTAGTTAAAGATTATAAAAATGAATTATTCAAAATTAAAGAATAGTTCATTTAAAAATTTTAAGAAATAATCATAATTCTAGACGATTTGTTCGATATTAAACAATTTAAAATCAAAAAGGTTAAAATTGCATTGTTAAAAATGAAAATGGGTAAAAATTGATTTATCTGAAATTAATACCTCAGTAGGTGAATACTTTCATTAATTCCAATCTTAACGATTTCAGAGTTCTGAATTTTCGTTTTGAACGCTAAATCTTCATTTTTTCCAATTCATAAGTTATAATTTTGCAATTAATATTGAAATGGTTGAAATCCTTAAAGTATAATTAAAAATTAGTCTAATCCATTTTTATGTTAAATTATAATATTTTCATGCAATAGTAACATAAAATGTGTACAATTTCGGAAACTTTGACGTTGAAACGTTAAAGTTACTTTTCAATTTTAACTTATCAAAGTGTCATTGCCGCGAATTGAAAATAAATGAAATTCGGAAGCTTTCAATTTTGAATTATTAAGTTTTGAATCCTTTCATTTACAAATAATACGATTTGAATTTCTTTTGAATTTCAAATGATCCATATTTAAAAATACTAATCTGAAAATATTTAATTCTTAGCGTTTTGGAATTATCGTATTTTTTAAATTTTAATCTGATATCATTTGATTTCGAGATTCATCATTGAAAATGAAATTGTTCAATTCTGAATCCTTTGGATTAGAAATCATACAAGTTATTTTTTTTTTCGGATAAAATTGTCAAATTAAAAAAATTGTTGTCTTCAATTTTTTTATTTTAAGACCTTTTGATTAAAATATTTTCAATGTCCAATTATAGAATTTTGAACGCTTCAATTTAGAGATAATAGAAGTTAAATTTCTTTTTAGTCCGCTCTAAATATAACCCTTTTTCGAAATTTTACCTAATCTAAAATGTTTTTCTTTGGAACGTTTTTAATACAAAATCGTCCAATATATATATTTTAAATTTAAAAATCTTTTTATATGAAATAATGAATTATTGTTTCAATATTCATTTAGCCTTAATATTAAAAATTTTTGTCCAATAATAGAGTTTTAAATTGTGAATATTTTTAATTTTAGCAAATAAAACTCTAGAGCCATCAACGCTGGTTTACCTGTGCCAAACTTTTATAATTACAAAAAAGCAACAACAGTTTTAGAAAAAAAGAAACTTGTTAGTAATTTTAAAAGCTCGCTATCAGATAAAAGTTTCTCAGTTCTTTTTATTTAATGTCCCAATTTTTCAACTCGATATCTCATTTCGTGTGAAGGTATGTAAGTTTCGCGAAAAAAAAAGAGAAAACAATTTTTGAGGTAACCTACTCCTAAATCATAAAATTAATTTGAACAGCGTTTTGTTACTGGATGAAAAAAGTACTCTAGGATATTTAAAAATGATAAAATGCTCTGTAATAATATCAAGTAACAAAAAGTGAACTTTAATTTCGAAATCCTAAATTAATTCTGAAGTCTTGCGTTTATTCGTAATATTATCTTCAGCTTTCATAGAAAAGATAAATCGCCATAAATATGAAAAAATATTGTGACTTTTTATCTCTTCAAACTTACAATATGTGTTGATGCATGAATAAAGAATAAAACTGGAATATTTTTCATGTAAAAATGATAAAATAATTGAGAATATCTTTTTAATAAATAATTTTCAAAATATCGAATACATCGTCCATTTTTAAAAACCCAAAGAGGACTTCATGAAGTTAAAATAAATCCAATCGGTGAACAAGGATTCGTGTGGGGCGCGAAGGCCCCTCTGTGACTAGTCACAAAAATAATGTAGGTCACACTCCTAACCGTTTCCAATGTTTCCTGGGGAGCGGGGAGGCAGGCCCGTAACTAGTCACAGAAATACTTTCTCGTGGGGGACCGCGACGAACCCCTTATGACCGTCACAGAAAAAGTTAAGGTCACACCGCTAACCCTCTCCATTGTTCAGTGGGGGGTGGGAAGGCTCCCATGTGAATGGTCACAGAAACAACTTAGGTCACAACACTAACCCTTTCCAATGTTTCCTGTGGAGCGGGGAGGCAACCCTGTAACTAGTCACAGAAATACTTTTTCGTGGAGGGCCGCGACGAACCTCTTGTGACCGTCACAGAAAAAGTAAAGGTCACACCGCAAACCCTCTCTAACGTTCAGTGGGGGGTGAGAAGGCTCCCCTGTGAATGGTCACAGAAACAGCTTAGGACACAACACTAACTCTTTCCAATGTTTCCTTTGGAGCGGGGAGGCACCCCTGTAACTAGTCACAGAAATAGTTTAGGTCACACTCCTAACCCTTTCGAATATCTTACCGGGGGCGGCAAGACTCCTCTGGACTGGTGACAAAAATAATACAGATGACACCTCTAGCCCCTTCCAATTTCTCGTGAAGGGCCGCGAGGAACCCCTTGTGACCCGTCACAGAAAAAGTTAAGGTCACACCGCTAACCCTCTCCAATGTTCAGTGGGGGGTGGAAAGGCTCTCCTGTGAATGGTCATAGAAACAACTTTGGTCACAACACTAAATCTTTTCAATGTTTCCTGTGGAGCGGGGAGGCACCCCTGTAACTAGTCACAGAAACAGTTAAGGTCGCACTTTTAACCCTTTCGAATGTCTTACTGGGGGCAGGAAGACTTCTCTTTGACTGGTCACAAAAATAACACAGGTAACACCTCTAACCCTTTCGAATTTCTCGTGGAGGACCGCGAGGAACCCCTTGCGACCCGTCACAGAAAAAGTTGAGGTCACACCGCTAACCCTCTCCAATGTTCAGTGGGGGGTGGGAAGGCTCGCCCGTGAATGGTCACAGAAACAACTTAGGTCACAACACTATTCCTTTCCAAAGTCTCGCGGGGGGCGGGGAGGCAACCCTGTGACTGGTCACAGAAATTGTTTAGGTCACACTGCTAACCCTTTCGAATGCTAATCATTGGCGAGAAGGCTCCTGTGTGACTGGTAAAAAAAATAATGTAGGTATATATATAATGCACCCTCAACAATTTCCAATGTCTGCTGGGGAGCGCGGTGGTAACCCTCCGACTGGTGTCAAGAATAGTGAAGGTCGCACGTCTAACCCTTTCAGTGTTTTGTTTAGGCATCCCCTTTTCCAGCTCCATCAATTTTTTGGGACGACTAGCCGCAGCCCGATTTTTAATGTTTATCGTTTACTTTCTCGAAAGCTATCGCTCTGAGGGTAGAAATGTACAAAACTTGATAATTGTGCGTATTTCTAAAAGATTTACGACTTTAATTTGAAGCCTTCTCGTAAATTTGTAGACCTAGTTCCTACTGGGCATGAACAGCAGTTCACGAAGTGCCTCGTCATTCAAAAATTGGGGATGGCTAGTCAAATATTTTTTATAAGCTTGGCTAGTCGTTCCGAAATTTCGAGACGACTAGTACATCCCCCTTTTTCAGCTCCGCCAATTTTTTAGGACGACTTGACGCAGCCAGATTTTTAATGTTCATCGTCTACTTTATCGAAAGCTTTTCCTCTAAGGGTAGAAATGTACAGAACTTGATAATTACGCCTATTTTTAAAAGATTAACGAGTTTAATCTGAAGCCTCTTGTGAATTTTTAGACCTAGTTCCTCCAGGGCATGGATAATAGTTTACGAAGTGTCTCATCGTCCCAACAGTCGGAATGATTAAACCATGCCTCTCGAATTATATTTTTAAAGTAATTAAACTGTACAATTTTTAAATTTGAATTATAGTAATCTTGTTTTATATTTTAATTATAACTTCGTGATTAGGAACCGTCATGGAAATGGTAGCAAGAAATATTTGGTCCCATTTCGCTGAACGTAAAAAATATTGAAGTTGAGTTGGTGTGCTATAAAAAAATATCAATACTTGGGAATGCTTTTATTTTGTCGCAGATGGTCTGCTTTCTTTTTTTCTAGATCAAAACCTTCTATGTCATATATGGCGAAACGTTTCTTCCGAAAGGAACAAAAATTTATGATCCGTGCGCGCCTGGTTGGCCAAAGACGGCTCTGCAAACTGGTCTCAACAACCTGAGCTCAGATTCGATTTTTCGCGGTACTTTCGCTTTTTCACGACACGGTCACAAAAATCCGAAGCAGGATGGTCGTTACAATACATCATCTTTTTCCATTATTTCCGCCATTATTTTAGCGATCCTGCAGAAGTCGGATGACACCGTCGATTTTCTGATACATGTAATATACCGCGTTAGCTAGGGAAACGTGTAGCTCCTGGTTGTAGGTGTGAGACGTTGCGTATTGAATGCCAAAATTTAGATTTATCATCGGAAGCGTAAGCCAGACAGAGAATACTTTCTAAGGGTGTTGAGACAGAATGATGAGGCTTCTTGTGGAACTGGAAAATGATTCATTGCGGTAGGTTTGATGAAAGAAAATTGATCTATTGCTGAAAGGAAAGTGTCGGAATTGTGGGATCACTCTTCTCGTGCTTAAAAGCGAGTCCCTGTAACTGAAGGAATATTCTTCAAATAGAGAAGATGTGCTTAATATTTCATATTTTATTTTGCTTTCATTTTCCTTCCATATTTCACAAAAATTCTCCATTTTATGTTATTTCAGAAATGAAGGCAGTTGCTAACATTAAAGTTTATTACACTGGAACTTGGAATTAAGAACAGTTTCGGGCATGGCTTGCATCGGCCTTGATCCTATTTCCAGAGCGTTCGAAGATACATGGAGGGCCGCTTGAATCATTTCTGTTGGATTTGGACGGATGACGTTAGCTGATGCAACTAACGCGTGGAGAGTGCGGCTCTCGAGCAGTTTGTCACGCTTGACTAAACGGCGTAAATCCGGACTGCTTCAATCCAAGTTCCAGCGAATGGAGCTAAAATCCGGACTTTCGAAGCTTCATGTAAAAATTCTTTGTAATCAGTGCTCTTTCAAATCACAATAAATATGAGCAAGAAAGGATCCAAGTGGGAGCACCCCCCCCCCCCCACCCGGAGTTTGAGACACCAAATTTAAAATTAGAAAATTTGTATATCAGGTGCATAAAGCACTTAGGGCCTCTTAATTTCCTTGACTAATTTTAGCCCCTTAATTATCAGATCTTGTTCTTAGCTTTTTTTTCTGAAATTTTAAACCAAGTACCCCCTTTTGTAAGGATCAAAAAATTTTCAGCCTCAACCCCTCCATCTAACTTAATTTTTGCCGAATTTTCATTTTTTTTTTTAAATTTATTTAGCGTTCAAACTGAAACATCGTAAAACGATCAGGGGGTCAAGGGTTTTTTCATATCTTATTGTTCCTTCTTAATGAACAAACTAATTCAACTTTCAAACAAAATACTTGAATCCTCAAAAAAGAAAGATTTTTCAGTCAATAAAGAAAAAAATTTCATATGAAATGTATTATTTCCATGTCAAAGAAGATGAATTTTCCAATATAAAAGAAGAATTCTTATCAAAATAGATAAATTTTTTACCAGTTAGTGGAATTTTTATGCTAAAAACACAAGCTTTCTATAAAAAAGTTGAATTTTCAATGAAATAATTACATTTCCAACCAAAAAGATAAATATTCAAACAAGAAGATTAATTTTTAATTAAAAAAGGTGAATTCTCAAAAAAATCTATAAATTTTCAACGAAATAGTTGCATTTCGAACCAAGAAGGTTATTTTTTTTTTACCAAAAAAGACAAATTTTTAACATATTACATTTAAGCGAAGGGTTGAATTTCAAATCCGAAAAGATCATTTTTCATCCAAAAATGGTAGAGTTAAATTTTCATTCGAAAAAATTAATTAATAATATAAAAAAAAAGAATCTTCTAGAAAATAGTTAAATTGTTTATCAAACTATTGAATTTTAAAAACAAAAAGACGAATTTTCTATAAAAAATAGGTAAATTTTCCAACTCAAAATATAAAAAAAAAAATTATTTGCAACCAAATAGTTATATCTTAGATTAAAAAATTTGTTTTTCACTAAAAAAGAAAATTTCAACAAAACACATAAATTTTTAACCAAAAAGATGAATTTTCAACCAAGAAGATTATTTTTCTACCGGAAAATACGAATTTCCAACAAACTACAAAAGTTTTTAACCAAATAGTTGAATTTCTGAACTAAAAAATCACTTTTTAAACATAAATTTAACAGTAAAATTTCTACTTGGAAAAATTAATTTTAGAACCCGAAAATCTAAAATTTCAACAAAAAAGTTCATTTTTTACGAAATTGGTAAATTTTCAGTTAAAAATATTAATTTTTACCGCGAAAAAGGAAAGCTTCAAGAAAGTAGTTTAATTTTCAAAACAATAGATGAATTTTCTACTAAAATTATGAATCTTCAATAGAAAAAAGGTTTAATTTTAAATAAAATACAATGTAATTTAAACAAAAAAGACGAATTTTCTATAAAAAAGAAGGTATTTTCCACCTTAAAATATGGAATTAAAAAAAAAATTATTTTCAATCAAATAGTGATATTTTAAGTTTAAAAAAATTTGTTTCTCACCAAAAAAGAAAATTTCAACAAAACACATACATTTTTAACCAAAAAGTTGAATTTTCAACCAAGGAGATTATTCTTCTACCAGAAAATACGAATTTGCAACAAACTACAAAAATTTTCAACCAAAAATTTGAATTTCTAAACTAAAAAAATCTATTTTTATTCAAAAATGTAACAGTGAAATTTCCACTTGGAAATATTAATTTTAAAACAGTTTAATTTTCAACCCGAAAATCTAAAATTTCTATCAAAAAATAAATTTAAAATACTCGTGCTCTTCGCGTGAAACAAAAATAGACTTTTAAAAAGTATTTTAATCAAAAAATTAAGAAATAACAAAATAATTTATAAAAAAAGAAAAAACTGAAAATGTTTGAAAAAATTTTAATATTTAAAAGCTGAAAAATCCTACCTTTTTACGATACCATTGCAGAAGCGAACTTAATGAAGAAAAGATTTAAAATAATTAACTATGTAAAAATAAATAAATAAATTACCATGCAAAAATTTACTTATTTATTTTTCCATAGTTTAAACTTTATTAGTTACATATTTTTTCAATTTTTTTGTTATAAATTATTCAACTATTTGAAAGATTTTAAATTTTTTAATAAGGATTATTTATTATATTATATATATATATATATATATATATATATATATTATATTATATTTATTTTAAAATTTGTTTAATCTTTCAATTGAAAAACTCTTTAAAAATATAGTTTCATTTATAAAATTGTGAAGAACGCGAAGACCCTGAGATTTTTAAATTTTTAGGTATTTTCGTTTTTATAGTAAAATAAGCGTTAAATAAAGCCTATTATGAAAAGAACATTAAAAAAGATGAAAAGAAGTAGAAATTTATAAAAATTTTAAAAATTACAAATATCATTTCTCCGAGAAGAATAATGTAATATTAATATTACCTTCTTACGCCCTTCTTAGGAATCACGAATTTAAAAAAATTTGACATTAAATTTCTAAACAGGATTTATTTTTTAATTAACTGGCATTATTGAAAAGAAGGAAGTTTGTAACTAACCAGAAGGCTGATGAGAATACATTGAGAGCTTTCAAAATCAATCCATTTGATTTAAATTAGCAATTAACCAAATTACAATTTTCGATCAATGTAACTATGTAATTGGATTGAATTAATTAAGATAATTATATAAATTATTTAATTAATTGATGAAAGTGAAGTCGATTGATTTCTACAATTGGATACATTGGAGGAAAGAGAGACTTTCGAAAGTTGAACGAAATTCGAAACAGTTGTATTGAAACAAGGGACCATAAATGAGGTGGTGCGGGATTTATCGATTTTGAAGGCAACCCTCCGAGTTTTTTATCTAAGAGCTATAAATTCGACTATGATAAAATAAACAAATTTTTTAAACCTTTTTAAAATATGTGCAGAACAGATAAAAATATTATAAAAATTATTGTTTCCATCATTAATTTGATTTTAACTTAAGTGTTTGAAAATATCCTCTCATTTTATAGCATGATAAATTAGTCTGGAGCGTTGCCAGACATTTCATAAAAAATATTAAACAAAAATAGTGATCATTATTCACTGTTTTCAGAAATTATCGTTTATAAATCGATTTTTCGCTTTACTAAAATCTCCATTGGTATAAAATTAACAATTTTGGACCGAATTATAAACATTTTAAATAATTATAAAGCGTGATTAGAAAAAAAAATTGCAACAGATTTTAGAGTGATTTTTGAAATCTTAAACTATCAAATATTTAACTCTGCTCTTGAAATATTTAAAAAATGGTTTTATTATTATTTAACCATTTTAAATTTTAGTTTTTAGTTTTTAATTCGGGACAGGTGCGTGACAATACATTTTGCGTACTTTTTTGTTTATAATTTCTAAATGACAATGTCTAAAATTTGGAAACTTTATGAAATTGTGTTCTGATATAAGTAATCTTTGATATAGAGTCAAACAAATGTTTCTTTGATTCAAACATTTTTATGAGTGTTGGAAAATTTAAGACATTTTCAAATTGAAAACCTTAACACTTTAGCAACTTTGAATT
>CAKNYM010052591.1:340446-350562 GCA_932195095.1 Andricus curvator
ATCCCGCTATACTCATTATTTCAATACTCATTCCCCAATACTCATTCCTCAATACTCATCCCGCTATACTAATTATTCCAATACTCATTCTCTCAATACTCATTTCCCAATACTCATTCCTCAATACTAATTATTTCAATACTCATTCTCTCAATACTTGTTCCCCAATACTCATTCCTTAGTACTCATCCCGCTATACTAATTATTTCAATACTCATTCTCTCAATACTCATTCTCTCAATACTTATCCCGCTATACTCATTATTTCAATACTCAGTCTCTCAATACTTATTCCTCAATACTCATTTCTCAATACTCATCCCGCTATACTTATTATTTCTATGCTCATTTTCTCAATACTCAAACCGCGAAATGAGTATTGCGGTTCCTATACTCGCTTCAATACTAAACTGAATACTCATTTCAATACTCAGGTAGTATAGCAATTTTTCTATACTCAATTTTCGTAAGGGCAGCTCTACGTCGTGTATGGCCGCTGTATAGCTCCAGGGTCCTGTGTAGTGGCATAGGACCTGGAGCTGCGCAGCGAACAAACGAGACGGAAAACTGTACACCGTTCGTAATTTTTACGAATAAGTAATAATAATGTCGACGCCACCGTTCCATACAGCTCCACGTCGGTACCGTCGCACGTCGCGTTTTATCGATGAATAGCTCCAGGTCCTCTGCCTATACGCAGGAGCATGCATCTGTACACCGCCCAAACGTGATGGGGAGCTGTACACCGCCTAAACACAACTGAGAGCTGTACACCGCCCAAACACGACGCGAGACGGTACACCGCTTAAACGCGACGTGGAACGGTATAGAATGGAGGCGTCGATATTATTAATAATTCTTAAATTTTAAAGCGGACCGAGACTTACCAACCGACCTGATAAAAGTCGAAAGATTTGAAATATTTCCAGGGATTCAAAAGGATTCCAACATATTTCAATGGATTCAAAGGGATTCAAAGTATTGCAAAGGATTTCCAAGAATTTAAATTAAGATTCAGTATTATTCCAAAGATTTCAAGGGCTTTTCAGATATTAAAGCATTTACGGGATTAGAAAGAATTTTCTAAACTTCATAAGGATTTTTAAAAATTTCATAGAATTTAAAAACGTTTTAGGTTATTTGTAATGATTTGAAGAGACTTCACAGAATGTTAAGACAATTTTTATTATTTCGGCTAATATGCGGCTTTGAAGAATTTCCTTGAATTTCGAAAGATTTGAAATTATTTCATAGGGTTTATAGGATGTTAGTATCTTGAAAAACGATCTCAAAGGATTTCAGAGGATTTCCAAATTTCCAAAAATTTCTAAAGATTTTTAACGGATTTCTTAAGATTTCAGAGGATTCCAGTAATGCTAAGGGATTTTAAACACCCTCAATGAGGTATTCTAATAAATTTCCCAGGAACTCAAAGGATTTCATAGGGCCTCCAATTTCAAGAAATTTCGAGGAATATCATCAGATTTCACGTAATTTCACAGTATTTTCAATGGAGTTTAAATATTATATTAGTTGATTTCAAAGAATTCAGTCGCAAGAATTTGAACGCATTTTAAGGGATTTCAAATTATTTTAAAGATTTTAGGGTATTTTAAAAGAACCCCAGGAATTTGCAAGCGATTAAAAAATTTCAAGGTATTTCAAAAGATTTCAGAAGAATTTGAAATATTTCAGAGCATTTCCAATAATTCCAGGGAATATTCAAGAGACTTGACAAATTTAGAGAAGTTTACAAGGACTTGAATGATTTGAAGGAACTGCAATGTTTTAGGATATTTTAAAAGATTCCAAGGCATTTTTATAGGATTTCAATATATTTAATAAGGTTTCCGAGGTTTTCAATGATTTTCAGTGATTTGCAAAGCTCTCAAGGGTTTTCAATAAAATTTCCAGGATTTGAGAAAATATCATCGGATTTCATAAAATTTTCCGGTATTTTGTTGAGGACGATAGTATCCGAATAAAACCTCAAAAAAAAAAAAAAAAAAAACGCAAAAATCCTTCATTTTCATGAATATGCTCTGCAACTTTCCAATCAGGTTGGTTCCCTATTCGATCATTTTCTCAACCCAATCTTTATGGATTCTCACTTTTGTTCTAAAACTCAAATCCCGCTCCTCCGTAAGGTCAAATTCCTCTCCGAATTATTATTATTATACCATTAAGCCGTTTGCCTTTCGGGGTAGGCTCCGACCCAGATTGCTGATCAATCTCTCTAGCGATCACACCAAGTGCAGAGCTTCACAACGTTGTTATGATGGGCCCCACTTGAGCCCATCAATTGTATTTCAGGCGTCATTCACTCTACTCACATTCTTTTTATAAACTATTTGTCGCCACACTTTTCTGTCCTGGCATACTTCTATAGCTTCCTTCATGTCCATGCATTTTTGAATTACTCCTCACAAAAGCTTCCTGGTGCCATGCAGCCCTGACACGGTTTTTATCACCTTGGCCTGGGGACTTATCTTTCGGGACCATCTCTCGACCAATGTCCGTGACCTTGGTTAATGGGTTTGAACAGGATTCGGGTCCAACAGGTACACGGAGAAAAATGGAATTTGAAAAAGAGGGGCTGAGCCCTCTATTTTGAGGAAATCGGACCAACACCCAGAAAAAAATTTGGTTGAATGAACAAACTTTTGATGAAATCAATCCTAGAATATGGTTGTTATATGGACAACAAAATATTTGGTTGACCCAAGAAATTTTGTTGGATAGTAAAATTTTGTTGATTATCTCGTACCATATCTTTTTGTTGATACAAGCAAATAGTTTTGTTGGTCCAAGTAAAACTTATGGTTGATCCAAGCATATACCGGGTGTCCCAAAAGTCGCGGGACGGCTGAATATTTTCTCAGATAAGACACTTTTCAGGGAGGTCAAGGTCATACTTGAAGTAACTTTCAACGATGAATTCAACGGTAACCTTTATTTTGACCTTGGCCTTTACGGTCATTTCAAGGTCAAATTGATTTTTTAAAATGAGAACCCCTATTTTTGATCGTGGGAACTGAGAGAGCGGAAAATTTTGCCTACATATATGACATTGAGCAATTAAAAATTTGACCTCGGAAGGTCATTGCAAGGTCAAACATCATACAGCAGGATGAGTCGACTGGCATGCATTTTTGAAGAAAATGTCCAAGGCAAGAGTTGTAGCATTTTCGGCCCCCGATTGATTGGTGACCTTGAACTTGACTTTTTCCAGGACCTTCACCAGGGTATTTTCTTCAAAAATGCATGCCAGTCGAGTCATCCTGCTCTACGTTTTCTGTCCTTGTCATGACCTTCCCAGGTCAAATTTTCGATTGGTCAAGGTCATGACTGGACGTGAAATTTTCCGCTCTATCAGTTCCCGGGGTCAAAAAATCAATTTGATGATGGAATGGCCGTGAAGGTCATGGTCAAGATTGAAATAAAGGTCATCATTTAATTCCTCGTTGCAAGTTACTTCAAGAATGACCTTGACGTCACTGAAAAATATCTTATCTGAGAAAATGTTCAGCCGTCCAGGGACTTTTGAGATACCCTGTATTTTGCTCGACCCAAGAGAATATTTTAGTTGATTCAAACAAGTGTTTTTGCTGGTCTAAAGAAAGAATTTGCTAGATTTAACCAAAACTTGCAGTTCGTTTGAACATAAACAACAACACATTTTAAGCAATATGTTCATTAAAAAAATTGAACAAATGTTTTGTTATAATTTCCGCGAGCTGAGAGTGCTGTCATCAACAATTTATCAATGAGGTGAAGTTTTTTCATCAAATTATTCATTTCATTGTCTAATTTTGTATAAAAACCATATAATTTATTAAATAAATTATTTTAAATATTTGAGGTACAAAATAATTAAAAGTAACTGAGAGTAAAGCTATTCAGATTCTTCCTCACCTTCTAATATCCTACGGATATTAGCATTTTCACTTGTTAATTTGTCACCCTCTGCCCCACTATCACTCTCACTTGGAAGATTCATCATTTTAATTTAAAATTCATCTCTGGTTGAAAATGTAACTACTTTGTTGAAAATCAATTGATCTTTTTTTGGTGAAACTTCAACTATTTGGTTGAAAATCGATATTTTGCATTTAAAAATCAAACTATTCGTTTGAAAATTTATGTACTTTGTGGAAAATTGGTCTTTTTTTGTAAAAAAATTAATCTTGATGGTTGACAATTGATTTTTTTGGCATGAAATTCAACTATTCAAGTAAAAGATTCATCATTTTACTTGAACATTCATCAGTTTGGTTGATAATTAATTTTCTTAACTGAAAATTTCATTGTTTCATTTTTATTTTAAAATTTAGCTTTTCTAGTTCAAAATTTAACAATTTGGGTGAAAATTTTTCTTTTTTTATTGAAAATTCAACTATTTCGTTGAAAACTTACGTATTTTACAAAAAAATCGATTTTTTTAAGGAAAATTACCTTTTTTTTGTAAGTTTATTTTCTTGTTTAAAAATTCTTCTTTTCGGTTTGAAATCGAAGTATTCCAATTAAATATTTATCATTTTAGTTGAAAATTCATCTTTCAGGTAGGAAATAAAATCACTTGGTTGAAAGCAAAATTTTTTTGCTAAAAGCTAATTTTTTCTCGGTTGAAAATTAATCTTCTTCGTCAAAAATTCCACTATTTCAATTAAATATTTACAATTTGATTTGAAAGTTCATCACTTTGTTTGTTTGGTTGAACATTAATTTCTTTCTTGAAAACTAACTATTCAAGTATTGGTTGATAATTTATCTTTTTTAGGGAAAATTATTATTTTTTTGCTTCAAAATTCAACTATTTCAGTTGAATACTCATTGTTTTAGTTTAAAACTCTTATGTTTGTTTTAAAATTAATTTTTTTCACTAAAAATTTCACTATTCCATTTTCGGTTGAAAATTAATATTTTTTTTAGTTAAAAATGCAACTATTTTGTTGGAAATTTGTCTTCTTTAATCAAAAATTCAACTATTTTGTTAAAAATTCATGTATTTTGTTGAAAAATTGTGTTTTTTGTAGAAAATAATTTTTTTTATTTGCAAATTGATCTTCTGTTTTAAAAATTCATGTTTTTGGTTGAAAATTCAAGTGTTCCAGTTAAATATTCATCATTTTAGTTGAAATTTTTGTTTGTTAATTTAACTGCTTTTAGAAAAGAACCAATCCGAACTAAAGTTCTAATCCAAATGAATCCGAATCAATTCGAACTCGGATTTATATACTCTGAATTTTCAATCCGAATGAATCCGAGTTCGTATTGAATTGGATTCATTCGGATTAAAAATCGTTTTAGGTCAATCCGAGTTCGGATTCATTTGGACTGAATATTTGGTTCGGATTGGAAGTTCGGATTGAACCGGATTCAGTCAGATTAATTTTTGACCGATTTGGATCGAACGAAATGTAGAAATTTTTTCGGATACAGATTCCAGAATGATTCGGATGACTTCGAATTCGTTCGGAAGAAATTCCTATATGATTCTATTTTTTGTACTTGAAATTTTTGTTAAATTACAAAAAATTTAATTTCCCTCCTATAAACACGTGCGCGCCATGTGTGTTCAAACGAAAACTGCATAGGGCGCGCTGCAGGCAAGTGCATTTACTCAACTCAATCCGATTGGAAACAATTGACACAATTAGCAACAATTTCAACCGATTTAGCTTTTGATCACTCTTAATCTTTATGAATCGTGTCCAATCGATTATTTCTAGAAGTGTTCTCAATACGGAATTTCTGAACACAATCATGGATTTCTGGGATTCACTTTTAAATTTCCGGTGCTCAAAACTTGTTCCGAAATGCGCATTTTTCTCTACATATGATCATAGATATTAGGCTAATATGATGTTATTAAGTATTTTAGTCGGCAGACGAAATAAGTATAATATTTGTGGAATCTGTACATATCTTCGGGTTCTTATTATCTTTCCCGCAGTTTACTCTAATTAGCCGAAATTTTGTCAAGATTAATTTAACTGCAGCATCTAAAAGGAAACCCTAAAAAAAGCGTTAAGAGTCCCGGTGGAAAATTAATACGCCGTATACTCGGGAACCAGGATATTCGGTGGTAGGAGTTTCAGGTGGAATTTTTTTCATGGAATTATTGCGGGGCTGAAGAAGTTGATTTATCGGGCTGTAAATTTTATCTTAATGTCCACTTTCTTGCTTCTAGAGGAAAATTTAAGCAACTTGGGGATGCCTGTACGGAAAGGTGGTTTATGAAGATGCAATAGTTTTTAAAGATTAAGGATCTGCTGGAATTTAATCCGCTATTAATCAAGATGGGTTATTTCCTACCTCTGTATCACAAGCGGCGGAGCTTTTTTTCTAGAGGGGGGCCTAAACTTATAATATTGAATGGTACAATTTAAACATAGTATCATAATATTATACTATGTACAAATGGAACATGAATAAAAAATAATAAATAAACAATAAACAGTGAATATTAAACAATAAATACAGGTATAAAATTTATATTGCCAAGGATTTCACAAAGATTTCAAAGAGTGCATAAAGATTTCAATGATTACCCAAAGATTTCACAGGTTTCGCAAAGATTTCGGAGAGATTTAAAAGATTTGACAAAAATTGCAATAAGTTTTCAAAGATTTCTTAAAGATTTTAAATATTTCGAAAGATTTCGGATAGATTTAAAAGATTTTACAAAGACTTCTTTTATTTCGCAAAGATTTCAGATAGATTGCAAAGATTGAACAAAGAATTCAATGATTTCCTAATAATTTCACAAAGATTTCGGATAGATTTAAAAGACTTCACAAAGGCTTCAATCATTTCTCAAATATTTGAGTAAGATTTCAATAATTTCACAAATAGTACCGAATATTGCAAAAATATTTAAATATTTCGCAAAGATTTTAAAGAATTCACAAAGATTTCAAGTATTTCGCAAATATTTCAGATAGATTTCAAAGATTTCAAAGACTTCTCTTCTTTCACAAAGATTTCAAATAGATTTCAATAATTAAACAAATATTTCAATGGTTTTCTAATGGTTTCACAAAGATTTCAAAGATTTCATATATATTTAAGCTTCATAAAGACTTCAATCATTTCTCAAATATTTCAGAAAGATTTCAATAATTTCTCAAATATTACTGAATATTTCAAATATTTCGCAAAAAATGTTGAAGAATTCAAAAAGATTTCACAAAGACTTGCATTATTTCAAAAAGATTTGAAAGATTTCACAAATATTTCAATGATTTTCTAATGATTTCACAAAATTTTTAAAGATTTTGTATATATTTAAGCTTCATAAAGACTTCAATCATTTCTCAAAAATTTCACAAAGTTCTCAATAATTTTACAAATATTACTGAATATTTTAAATATTTCGCAAAGATTCTTAAGGTTTCCCAAAGATTTCACAAAGACTCCACAAAGATTTCAAATAGATTTCAAAAATTAAACAAAGATTTCAATGATTTCACAAAGTTTTCAAAGATTTCGTATATATTTAAAAGACTTCACAAATACTTCAATCATGTCTCAAATATTTCAGAAAGACTTCAATAATTTCGCAAATATTACTGAATATTTTAAATAATTCGCAAAGATTCTTAAAGAATTCCCAAAGATTTCACAAAGACTTCACAAAGATTTTACAAAGATTTCACAAAGATTTCAATGATTTCCCAAACATTTCGCAAAGATTTCAGATAGATTGCAAAGATTTCACAAAGACTTATATTATTTCGCAAAGATTTCACATAGATTTCAAAGATTGAACAAAGATTTCAACGATTTCCTAATTATTTCACAAAGATTTCATCTTCACAAAGATTTCAATAATTTTACAAATATTACTGAATATTTTAAATACTTCGCAAAGATTCTTAAAGAATTCCTAAAGATTTCATAAAGACCTCACAAAGATTTTACAAAGATTTCAAATATTTCGCAAAGATTTCAGATAGATTTCACAAAGACTTTTATTATTTCACAAAGATTTGAAATAGATTTCAAAAATTAAACAAAGATTTCAATGATTTTCTAATGATTTCACAAAGATTTCAATAATTTTACGAATATTACTGAATATTTCAAATACTTCGCAAATATTCTTAAAGAATTCCCAACGATTTCACAAAGACTTTACAAAGATTTTACAAAGATTTCACAAAGATTTCAAATATTTCGCAAAGATTTCAGATGGATTTAGAAGACTTCACAAATTATACTTCTATTATTTCGCAAAGATTTCAAATAGATTAAAAAAATTAAACAAATATTTAAATGATTTTCTAATGATTTCACAAAGATTTCAAAGATTTCGTATATATTTAAAAGACTTCACAAAGACTTCAATTATTTCTCAAATATTTCAGAAAGATTTCAATAATTTCTGGAATATTACTGAATATTTCAAATATTTCGCAAAGATTTTTGAAGAATTCCCAAAGATTTCACAAAGACCTCACAAAGATTTTACAAAGATTTCAAATATTTCGCAAAGATTTCAGATAGATTTCACAAAGACTTTTATTATTTCACAAAGATTTGAAATAGATTTCAAAAATTAAACAAAGATTCCAATGATTTTCTAATGATTTCACAAAGATTTTGTCTTCACAAAGATTTCAATAATTTTACGAATATTACTGAATATTTCAAATACTTCGCAAATATTCTTAAAGAATTCCCAACGATTTCACAAAGACTTTACAAAGATTTTACAAAGATTTCACAAAGATTTCAAATATTTCGCAAAGATTTCAGATGGATTTAGAAGACTTCACAAATTATACTTCTATTATTTCGCACAGATTTCAAATAGATTAAAAAAATTAAACAAATATTTAAATGATTTTCTAATGATTTCACAAAGATTTCAAAGATTTCGTATATATTTAAAAGACTTCACAAAGACTTCAATTATTTCTCAAATATTTCAGGAAGATTTCAATAATTTCTGGAATATTACTGAATATTTCAAATATTTCGCAAAGATTTTTGAAGAATTCCCAAAGATTTCACAAAGACATCACAAAGATTTTACAAAGATTACAGATAGATTTCAAAAATTTCACAAAGGCTTCTATTATTTCACAAATATTTAAAATATTTCGCAAAGATTTCAGATAGATTCAAAAGATTTCACAAAGACTTCTATTATTTCACAAAGATTTCAAATAGATTTCAAAGATTGAACAAAGATTACAAAGATTTCAATGATTTCCTAATGATTTCACAAAGATTATAAAGATTTCGGATAAATTTAAAAGAATTCACAAAGACTTTAATCATTTCTTAAATATTTCACAAAGATTTCAATAATTTTACAAATATTACTAAATATTTTAAATATTTCGCAAAGATTTCAAAAAGACTTCACAAAGATCTTACAAAGATTTCAATGATTTCACAAAGATTTAAAACATTTCTCAAAAATTCAGATAGATTTCAAAGATTTTACAAAGACTTCTCTTCTTTCAAAAAGATTTCAAATAGATTTCAAAAATTAAACAAATATTTCAATGATTTTCTAATGGTTTTACAAAGATTTCATATATATTTAAGCTTCATAAAGACTTCAATCATTTCTCAAATATTTCAGAAAGATTTCAATAATTTCTCAAATATTACTGAATATTTCAAATATTTCGCGAAGATTTTTGAAGATTTCCCAAAGATTTCACAAAGACTTCACAAAGATTTCAGATATTGCGCAAAGATTTTAGATATATTGCAAAGATTTCACAAAGGCTTCTATTATTTCACAACGATTTCAAAGATTGACCAAAGATTTCAATTGTTCCACAAATATTACTGAATATTTCAAATATTTCGCAAAGATTTTTTAAGAATCCCCAAAGATTTCACAAAGACTTCAAAAAAGTTTTACAAAGATCTCACAAAGATTTCAATGATTTCCCAGAAATTTCACAAAGATTTTAAAGATTTCAAATATTTCGCGAAGATTTCGGATAGATTTAAAAGATTTCACAAAGACAAAGATTTCAATAATTTAATAAATATTACTGAATATTTCAAATAGTTCGCAAATATTCTTCAAGAATTCCCAAAGAATTCCCAAAGATTTCACAAAGACATCACAAAGATTTTACAAAG
>CAKNYM010052593.1:0-71825 GCA_932195095.1 Andricus curvator
TTTTTTATCATAAGGCTTTTTTCTGTACATTTGGTGCGGGGTCCTTTAGTAATTTGTATATGAAGTGCGCTCAAACTTTTTTGTTTCTATCATACGGTGCACAGAACCGAGCGTGGAACGCAAGGTTCAAATTATTTTCAAATATCGTCTTCTAACATCTGCTTTTTAATAAAAATGTTAGTTCCAATCCTTTCTGATACTGATCCGCATTTGGACCCGGGGTCTAAAATGCGGATCAAAATCATACCTTTAAAAAATTTTTTTCATACTTTTCAAAATTAATTTTCAAAATCGGCACTTCGTGTTTTTGAAGCTAAAGGATCACCCTAATGTTTTCTATAAGAGAAATTCATTTTTGATTAGAATTGTATTTTTGAACAAGTAGTTTCTGAAACCTGATCCGCATTTGGTTCCCTTGCCCTATAATACATTTTGAACAAAGTAGCTCAACTGTCAAACGAGTAGTTGAACAAGAAGGTGAATTCTCAATGAAAAAACTGAAAACGATCAATTTTCAAACAAAAATAGAATAGTTTAATTTACCTTTAAAAAAATTAATTTCGTACAAAAAGAAAACTAATTTTCAACAAAATATTTACATCTTAAACCAATGCAATTCATTTTAATTAAAGTAGTTTAATTTTCAACCAAATAGTAGACTAAAAGTTTCTTGAAAACTGGGGAAAAAGGAGTTCTTTAAAAAAGAGCGAAGAGCGGGTTAGGGGAAAGAGTGTGAAGTCTGTATTTAGATGCTAAATGTGATGTCACATTCTGCGTTAACCCACCTCCCCCCCTCCCACCAACGTCAGAAATCATCAAAAGCTATACCCCCGCCCGCCCTAGCAGTGTGACATAGATTTTAAACGGCCCCAATCCAGAATTTGCTAGATTTCTCCCCTCCCTTTGTATCCGGGACTGCCGGGAAGCTATCCAAAGGGCGATAAATCTTGGAAGTCAGGTGGACGATGGTCATCAGCTAGTCTCCACGTGTAGAAACTCCGTCTCGTACTCGGGCCTTAAGCCTGTTCTCATGATGGTGGACGACCTAGTGACGACCTTCGACCTTGCCAGCTACAATTTACCGTGCACTGCTGGCAGCGCACACCCGCTATGCTTTCTACGATCGCGGCATTCTTGACCCTTGCATGGAATGGGCCGGAATACGTAATAGGGAACAATATAACGGCAACAATAAAAGCGCGGTACGGCGACAATGCCAAAAGCGGCGGTGACCGGAAACAAACAGCTTCTCTAACCTCCGCGAAACTTCCTCAAGATTTAGAAAAAAAAATCATGAACCTCAGAATGTGCGGATGTGACCCCTCTCTTTCATCCTCAGAATCTTGGGAAAGGTTTCTTCACTTCCGCAATCTTTCGTATTGTCAGTTCTTCTGATTAGTGACAAAGGTAAATAATTTATTTGTACCCTCCACCTGCGTTCTACCTGTAAATCTTTACTTGCATGAGTTCTCGGTTGTTTAGCGAAAAATAATATTCTTCTTTAATATGAAGTCAACTCCCGATATAAGACCCCCGGTTTACGATATTCCTAGAATTGATGGCCTCCGCAGTTTCGTGATTCGAGAAGCTTCGGGGCCAAAAGATGATGTGCTCAGTCAAGCGTGACAGATAGCTGGGCCGTACTCTCAACGCGTTAGTTGCATCAGGTTACGTCATGCGGCCAAATCCAACAGAAATGCTTCATTCGGCCCTGCCTTTTTACGTTTAGATTTCCTCGATTTAGGATCAAGGTCAAGGAAAGCCATGCCCGAAACCGGTTTCCTATCGGGAGTTGAGTAAAGTAAGAAAGATTTTCTGTATTAAAGGGACCGTTCAAAAGCAAGGTTCCACTACGAGGAAAAATATAAATGTGGATAATAATTTTTAGATATGCTGAAAGAAATTAAAATTAATGATTTTATTTTACAAGTGAAGCATCTAAAGACTTCACAATCTTTCACCTATTCCCCTCTTCCCCCTTTTTTAATGAATTACTCTTTTTTCCCTGTTTCCAAGAAACTCACCCTCTTTTTCTCATTTTCTGCTTGAATGCGAACTGAATTAATGTAACCCAATAAGGAATTCCAGGTACTTTTAGTTGAAACTTTATTCTTTTTAACTGAAAAGTCTCTCCTATTATATTTTTGGCGCAAAATTCACCTCTTTCGGTTGGAAATTCGACTGTTTGGTTGACGATTGAACTATTTTGTTGAAAATATATTCTTTTTTGGTTGAAAATTAAATAAATTTAACTAATAAATTTTTGGCTGAAAATTCATTGTTTTTAGTTGAAAATTCAACTTTAAAATTTTTCATTACGAATTCATCTTTTTTGATTAAAAATGCAACTAACTAATTAAAATTTAAAAAACTTTATTACTTACTTTATTGCTTGAAGATTGAACTGCTTTGTTAAGAAGTCCTTCTTCTGGTTGATAATTAATTTTTTTGACTCGAAATTTAAATATACCATTTTTGACAGAAAATTGATAGCTTTTAGTTGAAAATTCAACTATTAAATATTTCATTAAGAATTCATCTTCTTGGTTGACAATTTTACTACATGTTTGAAAGTTTAACTACTTCGTTAAACATTCATTTTATTTATTAGATTTAATGCTTTCACGATTTAAAAGAGGTTTTTTGGGTTTCAATCGTGTGTAAAACTACGAATCTTGACGACGTTTCGTGAACATTGCAGTTCTTATATATATTCTCTACGATGCCTGTGATTGGCCAGAGCGCACCATCGCGGGAAATGGTCGAACTTGATTGGCCAATCAAGTCTTTTTTTAAAAACCCGGGAGTAGCTTTATTATTTATTTACAAAAATTGTCAGAATTATTCTATTTGAAAATTTATGATCAAAAAGTCTTCTCTATTCATGCGTCAACTTTGAATTATGTCGGAGAAAAAAGTTTTTCTGTTTGAAACAGATGTTTCAAATATTATAAATGAGCATAACTCCCCTAATCTCCAATCCTCGAATCAAGGAATCTTTTCCGTTTTTGCATCAATTTTGAATTATGTTAGTTTAAAAAGTTTTACTATAAAAAACCGTGTTTTGAAATATTATGCATTACCATAGCTTCCTTACTCTTCAACAAAATGTATCAATATTATGGGTCAATCGATTCGTCTCGAATCAACACATGTTTTTTATTCTCACATCATCTTTAAATTATAAGAATGAAAAAATTTTTACTATAAAAATCGATTTTAAATATAATATAAATGACGATAACTTCCTCACTCTTCAATAAAATGTATTCATATTATGGGTCAATCGATTCGTTTCAAACCAAGGAATCTTTTATATTCTTGCATCAACTTTGAATTATATAAATGAAAAAAGTTTTACTATAAAAAAACGATTTTAAAAATATTATTGAGTGCTAAAAAAAATTGCAATACATTTTTTTGGAAATCCTTCAGTCAGTTTGAAGATATTACTGGTGAAAATAAGCCTTCAAATTTCATCAATTTATCTGCAACCGTTTTCAAGATATCGCTTTCACAAAAAATTGTGACATCCACACACACATACACATCCGGAAAATTTGCTTAGAACATTGTATTAGACATTTTTAAATTGAGGGAGGTTTAATTAAATGAATTTAAAATTTTTGGAAAATGTTACCATTACAAAGCTTCCTCTATGAGGAAGCAAAATTAATCTGTTTTGGTTGAGGGTTTAAATATTTTGTGGAGCATTCATATTTTTTGTTTGAATTCAACTGTTTTTTATTTAAAATTCAAAACTTTCGTGGTTGAAGTATCAACTATTACATGGTTTGTTGAGAATTCATCTTTTTTGGCCAAAGTCAACTGTTTTTGATTCATAATTAAAGTCTGTATAGGTTGAAATTTCAACTGTCATAATTTTCGTTCAGAATAAATCTTTTTTGATTGAAAATTCAACTACATTGTTGAATGTTGAACTTATTTGTTAAAAATTAATTTTTTTTTTGTTTGTTGAAGATTCATAATATAAGTGGAAAATTTAACTATTTTGAACAAAAATCATCTTTTTTCGTCGAAAATTCAACTGTTTTGAGAAACATTTGCCATTTTTTATATAAATTTCGTTATTTTGGATTAAAAATTCCACTTCCTTATGAAAAATTCGTCTTCTTGGCTTGAAAAATGAACTATTTAGCGGTAAAGGCAACTATTTTTGGTTCAAGTTTAGTCTGTTTTGTTTAAGAATTCAACCTTCTAGTTGAACCTAAAAATGTATCTTTGTTGGTTGAAAATTCTACTGCTTTGTTGAAAATTCATCTCTTTGGATAGAAAATTCGTTCTTCTAGATTGAAAATTAGCATTTCTTGGTATAAAAATTCTTGGTTTAAAATTCAACTTTCTTAGCTAAATATTTATCCATTTGGTTGCAAATTTAACTATTTATTTTTTTATTTTTCTCGTTTGCTTGAAATTTTGTCTATTTTGTTGAAAAATCATCTTTCTTGTTTGAAAAAATTCATCATTTCAGGTTTAAAAGTAAACTTTTTTCTAAAAAAATTCGACTTTTTAGCTTAAGAACTCAAGTATGTCGTTGAAAATTCATCTATTTTGGTAGAAAATTAATCTTTTCTGGTTGAAGATTAAACTATTTTGTTGAAACATCAATATATTTCGACAGGACATTTTAAGCGTCTTATATTGAATCCAATATGAAACCTATGCATGCGAAGTCTTTTAAATTATTATGTATCTTTCCTTAGTATTCTATTTGACGCGTTTATGAAATGAAATCAAAGAAAAATTTTGACTTAAAAGAGGGTGGGCGAGGAAGTGTTCGTCTTTGTGATATCACGCTGGGTGTTCAAGCTTTCTGTGATAATCTCTGGCAAAGGAAAGTGGTGGAAAAACAGCAGAATTCTATTGAAAAAGAGATAGAAAAATATTGGTGTGAATAGACGAGGTATAGAAAAAAGGAGATTGCGAAGAACTAAATTGGCCAAGGAAAAGATTGACATTGATAAATGATGGATGAACTGACATAGTAAAGAAACAATTGGCCAAAAATAGGTTCAGAATTGTATTAGAAAAAAAAATAGAAAAAGATCGACAGGAATAGGCTGAGATAGGTTTGAATAGAAGAAAATGAGATGGAGGAGAATTATATTGATAAAGAAAAAGATTGTTATTGTCATTTATAAGTGAGGGATAAACAGGGAGAGAAAGGAAGGAACTGAAAAAATATACATAGAATTACATTTAAAAAGAGATGGAAAAAGATTGGTGCGAATAGACCAGGAATAGAAGGAAGGTGATTGATAAGAATTATATTGGAAAACGAAAAGAATGACATTGATAAATAAGGGACGAACTGGAATGGAAAAGAAAGAGTTGAGCAAAAATAGGCGCAGAATTATATTGACAAAGGGATAGAAAAATATTGACATGGACAGGCTGAGATAGGTTATGATAGAAAAAAGGGGATGGAGGAGAATTTTATTGGCAAAGAAAAAGATTTCCATCCATAGACGAGGGACAAAAAGGGTAAAAAAGAAGGAATTGGAAAATGGGCACTGAATCATATTGAAAAGGATATAGCAAGAGATAGAGACAAATATGCTCGTTTGGGTTAGGATAGAAAAAAAGAAGATTGAGGAGAACTAAATTGGTTAAGGAAAAGATTGACATTGATAAATGTGGAATGAACTGGAATAGAAAAGAAAGAATTGCGCACAAATAGGCTCATACTTATATTGGAAAAAATATAGAAAAAGATTGACATGAATAGGCTGAGATAGGTTTGGATGGGAAAAAGGAGATGGAGGAGAATTATATTGGCAAAAAATTTTTTGTCATTGATAGACGAGAGGCAAACAGGGATAAAAAAGAAGGAATAGAACAAATAGGCACTGAATTATATTGAAAAGGAGTTAACAAAAGATAGAGGTGAATATGTTTGTGTGAATTAGGATAAAAAAGTGGGATTGAAAAGAATTACAGTGGTAAAGGAAAAGATTGACATTGATAAATGAGAGAAATGTGTATACACAGAAATGGATTTAAAAAAATAGACAGAGTTAATTTAAAGAAAAAAAAGATGAAATGAGATTCGAAAGGATAGGATTTCTATTATGTTACTTCCAGCTAATCCAGCTGCATTCTTTCCATATTGAAGATCCTGCGTTCCACTAATGTATTAATGCTTTTACTTTACTATTTTATTCATCACGAAGTAATGAAATTTGTATTCATAAATGAAGTCATTTGGTTTTAGCACTTTATCAGAGTTTTTTCATTTTGTGTTTAAATAAACAAATATTTATATCTAGAAATTTCATAAAAGAAAATTAATTTTTTTTTAAATGTAGGATTCACAAAATTAAACACTCAAATTCAAATACTTGATATTGCACCATTAAGAATTTAGCAATTTCAAATTAAAATCTCCAAATTTATATATTGAAACTCCTAGATTTTTTAAGAACTCTGGAAATTACATATTTATAAAATTGTTTGAAAATAACTTTGAATATTTTTAGAACAGTAATAAATAATAATCATTATTATGATAATCTTCATAAAATTGTTACGAATTCTTCAAATATATTTTTTTAAATTTTGAAATCATGAGATTCCTTTGAAATGATTCGAATAATTATAACTTAGATATGATTACGGTCTCATGCTCAATCTTCAAAACAGAAGCACAAAATTTTATAATCTTTCGTAGAGCACGAATGTGCGAGGAGTGATTATTCAGCGTATTGTAATTTTTAAAGTACATACTGAGACATTTTATTATTACAATTAAGCTGTATACCCTGTATTCTGTAATTCGCCTCGGCTGTTGTATATTAAATTCAATACAAGATAAAAAATGAAATAAAATGTTTGTTGATTTAACATATGTAATAAATAGAACTAAGAAAATTATTATTGCCATTACTTTTGAGATCATCTTTTGATCTGTACCTAGGATTGTTCCGTAAACTTCTTCTGAACATTTCTTAATTTTTTTTCCTCAAAAAAGTAAATGCTTATCATTTTTATTTATCGTCCTCTAGAAAGTATAAAAGTGAAAAAAATGACCAAACTGATGCTCTACATCGATCTTAAACTCCGGCTTCGTCAGACAAGAGAACAGAAATTATTCTGAACAAAGGACGTCCCCCGAAGAGATATCGTGCTAAGATCTTGTTGAATCTGGCGATCGCCAAAGATTCACCCGTTGTGACGCGATACAATCACGACAACTCCTGCACAATGCTAGACATATTAATTAATATGTGATATACGTGTACATCATTAGAAATCTACTTATTTTATTAAACTATTAATTTTTTTCATATGTTTATTTGTGGTTGATTCTGAACCAAGCTATTTAGATTATTAGATTTTCCAAATAGGAAAAGAAAACAATCCAAGATTATATACATTTAAGATTGCTATCATTTAAAACATTCTTCTTATAAGAATTTAAATAAAAAGATTTATTTAATAAATTGAGTTAAAAATTATTTGACCCCGATTAAAAGAACTCTTTAAATATTCATTAGCAACTCCTGCAGATTGGAACGAATCATGAGTTTAGTATCTCCATTTAAAAATTTGTATTTAAGATCGAAATGGAATCTACTTTCTTATGAATAATTCAATGCAATGAAATCAGAGCATAAAAAGATTCACAAATTCAAAAATAGAATTTCAAAACCACCTCCTTTTCGGCTCATTAGAGACAAATACATAACAAAGGAAAAGAAAGGAAGAAACAGGAGAAAGTCAACTAAAACCGACATTTCACTTTTTCCTTATTCTTTTTTTGCCTTTTTTATACCACTAGGGAACCAACATGTTTCGAGGACAATTTAGATCTCCTCATCAAGAATTATTTATGGGAAGACTAAAGGTATGAAAAATTAACATAATACCTAAAAAAAATTGTCATGGACATTAATTAAGAGGTAATTTAGTCTAACATACTACATATCATTGATGAGAAAATTATTATTCCATAAAGAATTCTTTTTACTTGTAAGAAAAAGGAATTATTTTATCCAATTAATAACCCTATCCCATATTTTTATATATCTTGAGAAATTCCTGTTTAAATTAATAGCTTTGTTACCCTCTCTCCTTATGAATAAAATTTACACGAATTCTCTCTTTCTCTGATTCCTCTCATGATAAAGGATTTTAACATCATTCCAATTAAAGTCGTGACCATGTGTAATTTTATGCTTTGAAAGAATTGAATGATATCTAGGACTTCTGTGAAAAATTATTTTGTTGTTCATCTTTCCTTAGTCTAAGTGCCCAACATGTCAGCCCTATATAAACTGCATTACAGTCCTTGCAATTACCTTTCTAAATAAAACATTGTTTGTCTAGCTTTTCATATCTATCTTTTCCTAATTTAACAATCATATTGCTCTTCAAGGGAACTATATATATAGCCTGTAAACCTAATTTACCCAACAAAGATATCAAAATCTTCGCGATTTTCCCAAAATAAGGAAGAACAACAGTCTTAAACGTCTTATAATCTTCCCTATTCATTTTGTTTGGATCACTTTTTTTAGTTTTATATAATTTATTCTGTCATGCTCATGTTTTTAAGTAAAATCAAAGGCATAATGGTTGAAAAAAGAAATTGTTTGCATAGTTGAATATTTTTTTCATGAAAAATTGGATTTGAGAATGTAAAGGCTTGTTTTGGATAGAGTGCTAAGAGAGCAAACTAAGTGTTCGTCCTGAGCAAATAGTTTTTCTATGCCAACATATGATAATGTTTCCTTCATTAGTTATAATTAAAGTCATATCAAGAAAATCTAATTTCCCTTTAGTTTCTGTTTCGGCAGTAAATTGTAATCTTGCATAAAAATCAATATTAGAATCAATTGTTTGGAAAACTTTATTGTCTAAATCCTCCATACAAATTCCAGCTATAGAATAGGAGACAGAAATGATCCTGTGGGAGTTCCAAATTTTTGTTTATAGAAATTATTAAATTTTAAATATACCGAATGGAAAACATATTTTACAGCATCAGGGAATTGTTCTTTTTTAGAAATTTTGGTACATATTTTAATCAAATCCCATCATTTTTTATGACCATTTCAACTCTTTTATAAGGAATATTTGAAGACATGGTTGTAGAACCTAGAAATAACTGGTGGTAAAGGGTAATCAGTTTTATGGGATTTTACAAGGCCACGGACTAAGGAAACATTAGTATTAATTGTATCAATATCACATCTTTTAATATTATTTTCCAACCAATTTTCAATTGTCATTCTCTTTAAAATTGTGAAAGTCCCTTTTCGAAGCATTCTGGTTGGATTATGTGAAATTAAGTGAAAACTATCTTTATCATTTGAAATATGCAACATTTTTTAAATATAAATATCTCTACGAATCGCTACTGTAATACTCCCGTTGGAAGACTTCGTTATCATTAATTCTGGATGATTTTGCAGGTAAATTTTGGTTTCAGTTAAACTCTCATTCAATTCTTTTTCTAACCAAGTTTTTGGATTCTCATTATTTAAAAAATCACTTAATAAACCCATAAATTGTGATCTAAATTTATCTACTTTATTATCAGGCATTTTACTGATATTGGACTCAATTTCTTTAATAATTTCAAGCAATTGAATATAATTTTTCCCCCATATTTGATGCTAATTCCATCCCCTAACCTCAAAATAATAATAACCCTGTGTGGAATAATCACATTGGAAATATTCAGAAACCAGGGGTCTGGCTGATCTTGGAAAAGAACTAAGTGAAGGCTTAAATGCAACTTTTGTACTTCTTCTTGCTCTGTAGGAATGCTTGAAAATTTTCGATTATGTGTTCTATTATCTTTAAGTGCATTGTTATTCAGTTTAGTTTCCCTTTGAAAACAATCATCAATAATAAAAAAGAGTGCTTGTTGATTAAAGTATTTTACAAATCAGAAGTGAGTCAAAAAATTGTATATCACCCAAGCGACTCAAATAGATGGATCGTGCGATTAAATTTTTTTTCACCGAGAAAATTTCTTCCTTTCCGAACTATCGACGTCGCGATCTTGTCACGTTTTTCTTTTAAACAACGAGATCGTGCGATTCATCGAAGCTAATTAGCCCAGCTACTGGACGCACTCTGGTAGGAATGAGTTATACTGCTAAAGAAGGCTTCGCCATATTGGTCTTAGAACGTGACTTTATCACCTTTAAATCTAAACCACTATCATCACCTTCTTCGCGTAAACACAAAAATACGCATAACATTAGTTTTCAATTTAAAATCGTGACTTTAGCATATGCTTCTGTCTATAATTGCTTGTCCAAATATAAAATATCGAGGGGAAAATAACTCCTGAAAAAACTAATTTTCAATAAACTAGTTAAATTTTTAACCAAGAAGATTAATTTTAAACTAAAATAATGAATCTTCAACTAGAATATTTCAAATTTTAGTAAAAAAAGAAATTTTCAAAAGAAAAAAACGTTTTTCAACAAAATAGTAAAATTTTCAACCAGAAGAGATAAATTTTCAAACAAGGAGATAATTTTCTATCGAAAAATACGAATTTCCAACAAAATACATGAATTTTGAATGAAGTATTTGAATTTCAACCAAAATAAATCAATTTTACAACAAAAATTGAATAGTCAAATTTCCAGTAAAAAAATTAATTCAAGTCAACAGAAAAAATAATCTTTAACAAAATAGTGCAATTTTAACACAAGAGATGAATTTTCAACCAAAATGATATATCTTCAACTGGAATAGTTGAATTTTCAGGTAAAAAATTAATTTTCAATAAAAAACATCAATTTTTCAACAAAATATTTTAAGTATCAACCAAAGAGATGAATTTTCAACTAAAATTATGAATCTTCAGCCGAAGAGATTTCTTTTTAACCAAATTGTGGAATTTTCGACAAAGTAGATACATTTTTAATCAAAGGAGATGAATTTTCAACAAAAATTGTAATAGTTGATATTTGCACCAAAAAATATTTTAATTTGAAATCAAAAACATTTAATTTCAACAGTTGAATTTAGGTAAAAAAAATGATTTCAAACACAGAAGATTCATTTTCTACCAAAAAGATCAAGTTTTAACAAAATAGAATAATTTTCACACCGAGAATTGATATTTTAACTCAAAAAGATGATTTGACAATAAAAAATTAAACAATTGAATTACCAGTTAAAGAAAATCATTTTTAAGCGAGAAAAAATTGTATATTGTGTATCGAGGGCAAAATAGCTGTCCGCCCTTGATACACACTATACTTTTTGTCCTACCCTCTTCGAAAACAAGCATGTAAAGCAGATAGAGGATGTTTGGTGTACTTGATTATTATTATTATTATTATTATTATACCATTAAGCCATTTCCCTTTCGGGGTAGGCGTGACTTGCTCGGTTGGAGAATAGTAGTGTGTATATGGGTATATAGGTATAAGGTAGGTAGGAAAATAGGTATGAGGTGGATAGGTATATAAGTGTTAGGTATATATATTTTAGATTGATCTGGAATTCTCGTGTTATTTATTTAAATGACACGTTTACTCCGCAACACTGCTCCGACCCAGGTTGCTGATCAATCTCTCTAGCGATCACCCCAAGTGAAGAGCCTCACAAAATTGTTATGTATGGTTCTCCACTTGGGCCCATTAGTATCCAAGATCTTTGTTTCAGGCGTCATTCATTCTACTGTCACTCTGTTTACAAACTATTTGTCGCCACACTTTTCTGTCCTGGCATACTACTCTAGCTTCCTTCACGTCCATGCATTTTTTCATGCAAGCTCTTGTGTTCCTATGGCTTCTTATGTCTCTACGGATTAATGTCTCATTTACAGATTCTAACCATTCTTTTGGCGGTCTACCTCTGGGCATTATGCCATTTACTTTACCTTTATACACTTGTTTGGTCAGTCGTTCATCTTTCATTCTTTCAAGATGTCCGAACCATCTTAACTGATTTCTTTCCCATGTGTCAATTATTGTCTCTTTTGCACCACATTCTTTGAGGATTGTCTCGTTTCGGACTTTGTCCATTAGTGTTTTCCCGCATATTATGCGCAGAGGTTTCATGCCGATCGCGTTAATTTTACTCCTGTCCTTTTCTTGACAGGTCCATGTCTCGCTACCGTATAGTACAGTCGGTACGAATATAGAATTGTGTATGGCCATTTTAGCTTTTTTTGATATGTTTTTATTTGTTAGGATGGACCCTGCTCTACCGATAACCTGTTTACCCTTATTTATGCGCCTATCTAACTCCCCATCTATTTTTCCGTCGCTAGTGAATAGACTACCTAGATATACGTACTTGTCAACTTGCTCTAATCTCTCATCATTTAGGACAATGTTGCACATTGTTTTCTCACTCTTTCCCTCAAACACCATAATTTTTGTTTTATTTACGTTAATTTTGAGTCCCATGTCCTTCATGCTTGTATGAAGTTTATTCAACATTCTTTGCAAGTCCTCGACTGATTCTGCCATAACAATCTTGTCATCTGCGAAAGCTAACCCACGTACCTTAACTGTTTGGAGATCTACAGCTTCTTCGTCGAAGAGTGCAGTTCTTAGACACTTATCCATGAATATGATAAATAGCCACGAGGACATAACGCATCCTTGTTTCACGCCTTGCGTAATATCGAACCAGTCACTCAGTTTCCCGTTTACCCTTACGCTCGCTTTACTGCCTGTATATATTGTTTTTATTGCTTGCAGGAGCCCTCCATTTACTCCGTATTCTTTAAGAACTTCCCAAAGTTTACTTCTATTTACCGTGTCAAATGCTTTTTCTAGGTCAATAAATGCACAGAAAACTTTCTTTCCTACTCTCAAGCTTTTTTCTGTGATCTGTCTTAGGCTAAATATCTGATCTGTACATGATCTTCCTGGCATAAATCCACTTTGGACTTCCCATATTTTTTCTTCTGTGATTTCCATTACCCTACGAATAAGTATTTTTGAGTATATTTTACTTACGGTACTTAGTAGGCTGATACCTCTGTAATTACTGCAGTTGTTTTTATCTCCCTTTCTTTTGTATATTGGTACGATAATCGCTTTTTTCCAATCGTCCGGGACTTTCCCCGTCTCGATACATAAATTTATTAATTCGCACAACCTGTGAGGTATGTACTCGCCACCGTATTTGAGCATTTCAGCACTAATACTGTCTATGCCAGCAGCCTTACCGTTTTTTAAGTTCTTAATTATGTCTCGGACCTCAGTGACACAGACTTTTTCAATTGGGTTTTCTAATGCATTATGTTCTATGTCGCAGTTTTGTTGTCCTATATCTTCACCTCCTAATAGTTCTTTAAAACAGTCTTTTAAAGCGTCTACTATCCCGTCTATATCATATAGCATTTCACCTTTGCTGTTTCTCATGCTAGCAAACTCTGTACTTTTACTTTCCTTCAACTGTTTATATAGTAGTTTCATTATTCCTCCAAAGCCGTTTTGTATTTTGTTCTCTTCTTCTGTTCTGATTTTTTCTTTACTCTCCTTGACTAGTCGTTTCATTTTCCTCTTTTTGTCTTTGTAATCATTTTTGAGTCTATTTCTCTCCGCATCGCTAAGACCTGTCATGTTTAATGTTCTCTTGTGCGCTTTTTTCTTTTCTCGCTGGGCTGCTTGAATTTCATCATTCCACCATGCATCACCAGACTTTCTTCCTACCACTGCCGTACCACACACTTCAATTGCAGTTTTAACAATGATATCCCGTAATAAAGCCCACGCGCCCTCTATATCTTTAATGCTCGTAAGCGCTTCCCAAGTTGCCCTATCTATGCGTTCGCTTAACTTATTTTGAAACTCTATTCGCACTTCCGGTTTCTGTAAATTTTCAATCTTTATTCGAGTTTGTTTCGTTTTTTCTGTTCTCTTTCTTTTCCATCCCCGGCCTAAGTTTATTTTAGAGATTAAAAGATAATGATCAGTATTGCATTCGGATCCCCTCATGACTCTTGTATCTACAACTAGTTCTCTTAGTCTTTCATCCGCAATAACGAAGTCAATTACACTGCGGTTATTTCCTTTACACCAAGTGTACGTGTGGATCATTTTATGTCGAAACCAAGTATTGGTAATAAATAGGCCCTTTTCTAGGCATAAGCTAACTAATTTTTCCCCGTTATAATTTTTTCTTGGATCCCCAAATTTACCTAGTACCCTTTCTGTATCTGTATCCTGACGTTGAACGCCGACCCATCCGTTCATATCTCCTAGCAGAATTATTCTTTCACCTGGATCGCAAGTACTTATTGTGTCATTTAAAGTGTCCCAGAAAGCGTCTTTGACTTCTCGCGGCTCACTGTCAACTGGGGCGTAGCACGCTATGATAAATAACCTTCTGATTCCTACCTTCATTCTAGCCCACAACAATCTGGGAGATACAAAATCATGATCTTTGAGATGCTGTCTTGCTTTTTTATTCATAATTAAACTACTCCTGACCATATTTCAAAACCGCCTTTCAACACCCCATTTTCTATGTTTCTACTTTCGCAACCCTTTTTTTTCGTCTCAGGTACACATAAAATATCTAGTTTCCTTGCATGCATAGTTTCTCGTAGTTCTCTTATTTTAAGGTCATTCACTCCTCTAGCATTCCAGACACCCAGTCTCCATTCATCGCCTGAAATTCGACCTTTACGTTTACCGTGTGTATGCATTTTGTCGATCCAAGTTTCAGTCCATTCCGAGGCTACTTTATTGTTTGTATTATTCATGTTTAGATTGTACACCCAACTAACACCTTTATGCGCGAAATTTGTTTTGCGAGCCGAAATCATGTCCAAGTTAAGTGATTATTCGTCGTACGGTGGATAGTCTATCTGTAACGTCAGTCCCACCAATACTTCTGTTACTGTGTGTGGGGGGGGGGGGTGAGGACGGAGAAAGGAAACCGAGAGTCTCAATTGGTTGGTGATTTATTCTGAGAAGGTTACCAGCCTTCAGCAGCGTTGTATTTGATAGGAGTTAATATGTGTCCAAAGCCGAATACTGGCCTACCTCTAAAACAGAAGCCAATAAGTCGTTTTTTTTTTTTTTTTTTTTTTTTTTTTTTAATTTGAAAAAGAGTTATATATAGATCTAGATGAAATTTGCTCCTGGTTGAAGTATTAAAATAGTTATAATAATTAAACTGCAATATTATAAGTTTTAGGGAGAATTTAAGATGCATTTAGGAGTCTTTGAAAAAGACGCGTCAATGTAATAATATAATTTTTAATCCCTGGCAATTTGCGAAAAGCTTTAAAATGTGAGGATTTCTTGAAAAAATTTTGAAATTCCTTCGAAATCATCAAAATCAATTGAAAATTCCTACTAATGGAGAGCGAAAAAAGATCCTAAAATATTTGAAAATCCTTGAAATTCCCTGAAGCGTTATTATTTTCTTCAAATAGGCTCTTTAGGTTTGAAAAAGAGTTATATATAGACATATATTAAATTTTCTCCTGCTTGCAATATTAAAATAGTTATATTAATTGAACTGCAATATTATATTTTTGTTTTTGGGAGAGTTTAAAAATGCATTTAGGATTCTTTGAAAATAAGGCGTGAAGGGAGACGCCATCAGTTTAATTTTCGAGTTTTCCAACACCTCAAAATGTCTTGAACGATTTACCCCAATAAAGAAATAATAATGCATGTCTAAATAATGAAATTTCAGCTGAAATGTGGTTTTCAAATTCCTAATTGTTTAAGAGCATTCTTTAATAGGAATGGTCCTTCTGAAATTTGCATTTTTTTAAATGTTTTTTCTTAAAAATATACATTTTAATACAAGAAAATCAAGAAAAAAATGTTAATTTTTATTAATTTTCATCTAACGCGTTAATAATCCATCAAAAGTTAATTTTAAAAGTTGCGTTTGTAACTATTTAAAAAATTTTTTTTTTAAAATGTTCCTAATAATATTACATGGCCACTAGGAGCCTGATAGCTCTAGTTAAAATTATTTATATCTTTGAAGAGTTACAAATAAAGAATAAAAAACGTTTTCTGGTTTCATCAGTCGTCAATGGCAATAGAATTTACATAAAATAGTTCCAAAACTATTGAACATGATATTTTATCCATGATAGAAAATCAGTAGCTGAAATCAGTAGCTGAAGCCAGTTAGGATCAGCCAATCGTAATCTAGAAAGATCTACACCAACTGCTATAATTAAATCCTTATTTGTTTAAACCAACTTGTTTTACGAGTTTTACATATAATACTTAACATAATTTATTGAAAAATAATAATTGATTAAAATAATCATTATATAAAGGTTTTAATGTGCTGACATGAGTATGATTTTTTGTCTGACATTAGATGTAAATTACTACTTGATATAAGTTTTTCATACCAATGTATGAAGGTTTGCTATTGCAGTGCCGGCTGACTATGAATATTATACTAAAGTTCATTTTTTCATTGATAAGTAATGTAGATCATGCCTTATCATAGATTGTTTATAAAATCAAAGATAATGTTCTCTATTAAATAAAATACATAAATATGTTAATGGCATTTTATTCTAAACATATAGACGATTTTATCATTTTATTGAATTAAAAGAATCCATTAACAGCCATATTTAAAATAAAATTAGCATTTTTTTTGCAAAAATAGGCCTACGAGACACCTAAAAATATATTTTTTAACTCTATATGAAAATTTCTATATTCCTGGGTATCCATACGATATCCTGGGATGTTTCTGGATGCTTCGGTGATATAGCATTGAATATTTCAATATCCCTTTTCGAAACCTGTAAAACGCGGCTGAAGAAGTGCTTTTTACGCTTGGTGATGTCAGGGGATATTTAGGAAATTCAAATTTTTTATCAATTTTTTTGATCGACCGCTCGATCCGCAGTTGGATCAACACTCTTAGGCCCAAGCCCGAAATAACTATCTACTTCAGACTCGGGCAAGAATTGGACCATGTGCGGAGCATCGTAACCATATTGGTCGAAATAACATAATGACTTGCCTATTCTGATTTCTCTTCATACTAAATTTAATTAAACGTATAAAAATTGCTGAAAATTTTTGTATAAAAAGAATATTCTACTACACCGTTTACAGTGAAATGGAATTAAAAAACGTTTAAATAAAATGAGAAGTCAAACATGAATTGATAATTGTTTATAAAAAGTTAATAAACAAATTCCTAATCAGACAATTTTCCAATAGAAATATTTTGCTTTTTTTTGCCCGAAAAATCAAGTGCTAGTATCTGGCCAATATTCCTCCGCTGTAGTATTGTGCAATTGCAACAATTACGTATTATTTAATGGAAATTATTAAACAAATGCATCATTCGACCAGTTTTCAATAGATAAGTTTCGCATCTTCATCAGAATCCACTATACATCTTCCACTGATCGTTATATACTGTAGATATTGTACTTTTCAAAAACAATGACTCATTATTGTAACAAATTTAATGAACAAATGCATAATACCGCCATTTTTCAGTAGGTAAGCTTTGTTTCTTCCGCAAAATTAATTACGAATATCTTCCTAATGGTCTTCTGCTGTAGAGATTGTACTTTTCAATTACATTTGTTCATTATTTAAATATTTAAACTAATTCAATTTTAAAATTCATAATTTGACCGCTAACTATTTTTTTCAGCATAATTAACTGAAATTTGTTTGTGAGTGGGACTTTCTTTAAGTCTTTAATCACTTTCTACTTATGATCAAGGAGGGCGGCCTGGTCATATTTGTTATTTAAAAGCACAATATCCATAGTAAATTACCATCAGTGACAGATGTATAGTTTATTCGGCTTAAAAAACAAAACAAACATACTGAAAACGTGAATTGATGAGTCAAATGATGAGCTGGTTCATTGAATTCATTTAAATAATGAACTATTTTGATTGAAAAGCACAACATCCAGAGCAAAATACCATTGGGTAGATATTTATATTGATTCTGCTGAAGAAACGACAATTATTCACTGAAAAATAGCCATATGATGAATTTATTTATTAAATTTGTTTAAATAATACACAATTGCTATCTAATAGATCATTAGTACAGCGAAACACCATTAGCAAGATACTAGCACTTGATTTTGTTGGAAAAAACGAAATATTTCTATTGGAAAATGGCCTTGTTAGGAATTCGTTTAATACATTTTTATAAACAATTAATGAAAACTATAGGTCAAAAGTACTTCATTATCGCAAATAGAGAAGATATAACTTTTTTCACTAATTTGTTTACAACATTAAAAAAAAATGTTATGCATGAATTTTGATTAAACAATTCTGAATAATAAAGTGTTTATTTCAATTTAATGTTAAGAGTTAAAACATAAGTGGAAACTCTGATTTTTCGACTTTCTTGATTTTATAAATGTATTATTGTTTCAGTGAGAATTGACAAATTTCTTATCAGACGTTGAGCATGATCCGCTGGGTACATTCAATAATTTGTATACGTTGGATTAAATTCAGTAATAATAAAAATTAGAATCAGAAAGTCATTATATTACTTCGACCAATATGGTTAGGACGCTCTGCACATGGACCAATGTATTCTGGTTCGGAATTATACCGTAACAGATACACTAAATTTCTTTAAATTTCAAAATTTTTAAAAATTGTTATAGTTTCAAAAATGGTTAAAGTTAATTTTTTGATAATAGTTTGGTAATTGTTTACTTTGATGATTTTTCTGAATTTCAGAGTAAATGGTTTGAAGCCTTTTGGAAAATCTTATTCGTAGTAGAAAAGTAAAACATCATTCGGGGGTGACTCAAAAAGTTTCATATTTTTCCCCAACAAAATTTAAAATCTTTAAAAATCACGTTCATAAAAAATTATAGTCTCGTTCTATTAAAACTACGCATACAAACGTATTTTGACGTGCTGATTACTAATATAACCTTCAACATATTCGCAAATAACATTTTCAATGTTGATTAAAAAAAATATTTATTAAATTGCAAGAATAGCAATTACTAGGTTATTTTTCGAGTTGGAAAAGGGGTAGGTTGTGACCGAACTTCCCCCCTTCTTTTTTCCAGCCCGAAAAATTATCATTTTAAATAAGAAAAGTTTGATAAACATGCGTAATTTACTTATAAAACGCAATTTATTTAACATTTTATAATTTTAATGTTAATTATAGAAATATATAATTTTTACTATTCTAATATTTCAAATTAATCAACTGTTGAATATTGAAATTGATAAAGAATTAGCGAAATTCATTAAAATATTTCAAATCCATCAATATTAACTATTAATGAAATTTTAGATAAATTTACATTTATTTCAATACAAATAATACATTTCTTCTTATATTTTATTTATTTATACTCTCTCCCTTTTACGGGTTTGAGAGTCTTTACATAACCATTACATGTATTCTTACAATCAAGCCTTATACTATCTTATGAACTATTCGCTACATATCGTCTTAACTTATTTTTCTTATATCTAAACGCTTGCGACTTTGCCCTGGGCTTCCATTTCCTCTTACCACTAACAATCTCATAATTGGATTCTACTCCGCAACACTACTTCGTAATTCTCCTTCTTTAGGAGTCATTTTTTGGCTTTTTCCCTACCCTGTGCCACCAGCTCTCTCCCTCCGCTCTTCCAGCTTCTTCATCCATTCCTCCCCCTGACCGTTTTCATTCAGAATCCATTTAATTCTCTCTTCTATGCTCTCCCCTCCCCCTTCGTCACCTGTACACCTCTCTAACACATGCAACCATGTTTCCTGCTCATACTTACATACTCTACACACATTCTCTTCTTCATCCATCCAATACCTACATGCTCTTACACCCTCTCCCATTCTGAATGTCACCACTCTATTCCATTTGCTTTCCTTTTTAATCTTTTGCAGGTACTCTGGCTCCCCCTGCATCTTCACCATTCTATACCAGCTGTTGTACCTTGAATCAGCGATTTTCCCCCATCTTTCCTCCCCTTGTCTTGCCTTAATCTCTTCCTCTATTTCCTTCCACTCTTTGCCCCTAACTTGCATACCACATTCAAACCTCATTACATATCTCTCATCCTCCCATTTTGAACGTCCCACGTTGCCCCTTCTCTCTTTATCCATAACCTCCCGGGCACACGCTTGTGCAATTTTGCTTCCTTCTCCCCTTCTTAGTTTCTCTTCAAAGTTCCAAGCTCTTTTCACTTGCCTCACCACCATTTTTTCCCGTCCTATTTCTTCCCTCAGCATATAACCTGGACAATTAAAACTCACTCCCATAACCCATCTCAAAAATCTCTCCTGCAAACTTTCCACTCTCTTATGTTCTTTCCATCCCCAAATTTCCACTCCATAGCTTAACACTGACCATACTAATACATCAAACATCCATACTCTCATCTTCCAGTCATCCTTAAACCTTCTTTTTCCTATACCCCATACTTGTCCCATTACTTTACTCGCGCATTCTAATCTCTTTCTCACCTGCAGGTCACTTCCTCCTCTAGTTTCGAACCAAAATCCTAGGTAGCAAACCTCATCCACCAACTCCACCACCACGCCATTTATCTTCCAATCATACTCTAATCTTCCCCTTTTATTTCTGAAACACATCATCTTAGTCTTGTTCACATTCACAGTTAAACCCTTTTCTCTCACATAGTCTTCGAATACTCTCATCAACAGATTCATACCTCTTTCATCATCCGCTACTAGCACTACATCATCTGCATATGCTAGTGAGTACACTTTGCCTGTTCCTAACGTTGTTCCCCCTTTCCCTTTCCTCTCCAACTTCTCCTCTAAATCTGCCAGAAGAATACTAAACAGAAGTGGGCTCAACGGACACCCTTGCCTGAGGCCCCTTCCTGTCCAGAATTCCTCTCCTTTCTTATCTCCTATCTTCACCCTTATCTTAGTTTCCACGAATATTTCTTTTATCCTCTCTATTAATCCTTCGTCTACTCCTCTCTCTTTCATGGCTGCCCATAACACCCTCCTGTTAACTGAGTCAAATGCTGCCTTAAAATCGACAAACAGTGCAACTGGTTTTCCTTTCTTTCGCCCTAGGTTCCTATTGAGTAGATAGTTGAGCACGTAGATGTTATCTATGGTTCCCATCCCTTTTCTAAAACCCGTTTGATTGTGTGGTATACTTCCTTTTTCTTCCACCTGTCTTTCTAACCTCCGTCTAAGCACTTCCGCATAAATTTTATATCCCACCGACATGAGCGTGATCCCTCTATATTCCTCTGCCCTTTTTCCCTCTCCTTTCTTAATCAACGGTACTACCAGCCCTGTCTTCCATTCTTCCGGCCACCCTTCTCCTTTCCATACCTTATTGCAAATCTTCCACATCTCTTCTCTCACTCCTAATCCCCCATATTTCAGTAATTCATTTTCTAAGCCATCTTCTCCTGTTGCCTTATTTCTTTTCAACCGATCAATCGCCTCATTCACCTCTTCCCTACTAATCTCGTTTGCGCTGTCCTCGTCTCGCTCTACCGCTTTTCTTCCTTCTCCCTTTACCCTATTTTCCACCCCTCCTAACAGTCCCTTGAAGTGCTTCGTCCACTCTTTCATTCCTATTTCTTCATTTATGCCCTTCCTTCCCCCTCTTTCCCTGTTTATCACTTCCCATTCCCTCCCTTCCTTTACAGCTTTCTCTACCTCTTTCATGTACCTTTCTTTCTCTTTCTGTCTTTTCTCCTTTATCATTTTTTCGTGTTCTCTCTTTCTCCTGTTGAGTTCTCCTTTTTCCATTTCCCCTTTCCTCCATTTTCTTACACTTTCCTTCATCCTATCTTTACTTTCCCTGCATTCATCGTCCCACCAACCTCTCCTAAACCCCCCTTCTTCTTCTCTTGGTCTCACCTCTTCACTTACTTTATCAATCACTCCTTTGAGATTTTCTAGCAGCTTGTCTACTCCTTCCTCTTCCAAACATGCTATTTCCTCGTTTTCTATTTTGTCTCTAAATTCTCTTAACTTTTCCTCCCCCCAAGTGCCCATTTTGAATTTATTTTCCCTATTTCCTTCCCTCTTTCCCCTACCTCGCTTTGGTCTACCACCTCTTATTGTCGCGATCACCGGAAAGTGTTCTGAGCCTATCACGTCGCCCACTTCCATTTTAACCATCAACTTCCTTATTCTTTCTTCTGCCAGAATGTAATCTATGACGGTATCTCCTATACCCGCGTACGTATATTCCCCTTCTTCATCCCCTTGGTATTGCCGTTACAAATGAACCATCCCGCTTCTCCCAACAAGTCCAGAAGCCTCCTACCCTCCCGGTCCGTTTCTTTTTGCTTTGAATTTCTCATGAACATCTCCTTTTCACTATCCCATACCTCTCCTCCTTGTTCCCCGGTCCATGCATTCAAGTCCCCCCCTATTAGGACCAACATCTCATCTTTTTCCTCTGTCCATTTCCTTATTGTTCTCCATCCTCCCTCTTCGCCTCTTCTTCTGTACACGCATACTACATCCATAATAACTTTTCCTAATTTTATTCTTCTAACCATTGTTCCGTCCTTTTCTTCTACATAGTCTCCCTTTTCTTCCTCTACCACCAGTTCCTTTCTTACCCCTGACACCATGCCACCCATTCCTCTCCCTTTTACATGCTCCTTTCTCGCTGCTTGCATCTTCCACTCATATGCTTTCGGTAATATTCTTTTCATGCCTTTCCATTCTTTCTCATCTACCCACGTCTCACTCATCATTATCACATCCCACTTCTGCAATTCTCCCCAAAATCCTTTGTCCTTGTTTTTTAGTCCTGAAACGTTCCAGAACGCTACTTTCACGTCGCCCTTATTGCATTTATCACCTTTCTTCCTTGCATTCAAGTCCTCTCGTCGTTTTAAAACCCCCCCGTGAGACTTGCATTCCCCCTTTCCTCTGTCTTGTCCCCTTTATTCATTACCCATTTCCTACCCTCCCTCAGATCTTCTATTTCATCGTCCCAAATCCAGATATCTCCGTTTACCCATATCCTATCTCTCCCTATCCTTACCCTATTACCTTTACTCCTCTCAGTCCATGCCTTTCGGTCGATTATCCACTTTCTTCTCCTTTCCCGCCACGTCAGATCTCCTTCGATTCTTTCTTTTCTCCCTTTCAATAACCTCTTCTTCTCCATAACTTCATGTTTATCCTCCTCACTCCCTAATTTCACTAAAAACAGACATTCTTTCCCCTCTTCCTTCCCTCCTAGTCTTCTTACACCTTCTACTCTAACTTGCGCGCCGATGTCTCTCATCAGCTTCCCAATCTCTTCTTCTTCCTTTTCACTATCCACTTTCAAACCCTTCACTATTATATTCCTTTTCCTCTTCACTCTCTCTTCTTCTTCCATTCTTCTTTCAACCTCAATGAGTCTCAAGCGCCACCTTTCATTCTGCTCCTGCCTAACCACCTCACACTCTCTCGCTTCGTACAAACTGCCTTTCTCTTCAACCTTCTGCTCATTCCTTAGTTCTAGTTTGCTCACTCTCTCTTCTAGCAATTTCATATCCCTTTTTCTATCCTCCTCATTCTCTCTCTGTCTATTCTCTATGCTTTCCAATTTGTTCCACACCTTCTCTTTCTCTCCTTTCCATAATTCATCCCATTCTTCCCACTTTTGTCTCACTTTTCTTACTTCGTCTTTTACCCCCTCCCCTTGTCTCTGCATCTCATTCAGCCTTTCGCAAGCCTCATCCAATCTTCCGCAAGTCTCCTCTCTAAACCCCTTTATAAGAGCTTCTAATTTTGCCAACATATTCCCTTCATCCCTATCTCTATCCGGTGTTCTTTTCTTTGTTTTAACTTTTTTAATTTCATTGCCCCTCTCCGCATCTTCGCCCACACGTTCCCTTTTCCTTTTATCGTCCCCCGTTTTTTCCCCTTCGCTATTCACGCTCTCGCTGCTAATCGCGCTCGCCGACTGTTGCCACCTGCGAAGAAGATCTCTCGACCCCGAACTTCTTGCTCTAAATCTTTCTAATTTAGTGGACCTCCCGCGCTTATGGCCCCTTCCTCGACTCGACTCTGCCGTTTCTACGGGGTTCAAAGGCGTAGCGAACGTATCATCTGCACTCCCCTCACTGCTTGCCTCGTCAGCTACGCTATCCTCTCTCTCTTTTCTCTCGCTATCTCTATTGGCTTCACCCTGTGGGATTCGCGTAACCGGCATGCTGCTATTACGTGTTAACCGACCATTAGCCTCTACTCTCCCACTCCTGTCTCCTCCCTTCCCCACCCGTCACTTTTTCTCACAACCCCAAACTTTCAAAAACTTACCCAAAACTCACCCTCTTATCCTGGTTTCTTTTGGCAATGTGCGGCCACCTCTACTCCTTCCCCCTTCACACCCTTTGAACTCGCACCCTCTTCCAAAAAACCTAGTGTCCCGCCGAAACGAACCTAACCTCAAAATCAACTCTTGTCAATTTTTATCTGTTTTTCATTAAATTCGCACTTTCTACCGCTCCCTTCATTCACACTTGCACTTTCACTCCAGTCCCCTCACTCTCCACACCCTCACCGTACTTACTCAACTTTTCACTTCTCCCCAGCCAAAAAATGATCGCATTTGAAAAACACCGTGTAACCTCTATCGGTACTGGAAACGGAACATTTCTTCTTATATTGTATTGTTCTGAATTTAATTTAAGAAAAAGATTTGGAATACTTTTGTGTTTTTTTTTCAGAAAAATAAAAATATATATCATGTAAGAATTTTTTAAATACCAATGTAAATATCGTTTTTTTTGTGAATGGTATACCTATTCAGCATTTCTTTCAAATATTTTTCAACCAATTGGTTTTGTTGAAACGGAAGGAACATACTTAATTTTTTTTTGAATGTGAAAGAATTTGTTAAGATACTTCTTAGGCCACTTCAAAATAGCAAAAAAAAAATTAATCGAAAATGATTTTTTCTGAAATATGATTTTATATCCATGAAACTTATGACTGAAACTAAACTGTGAAACTATTTTGTTTATAGTGTTTTCGATAAATGAAACCAAAATGACGAGTCCCATCAAAAATGATTGCAAGAAACTTTGTAGCCCCTTTTAAAAGTTATAATTTGTCTTGGAGACTTTTTCCCGCATTTCTCGTTGTTTAGCTGAAATATTAAATTTTTGATTTTTTCATAGTATTTTCGATAAGGAACACAAAAATAACAAGTTCTACAAAAACGGTAAAGGGAAAAATTATAGGTATTTTGGAAAGCTAAAATTTTCCCTTCATACTTTTTAAACGGATTTGTCGTCGTTTGGCTTAAAATTAGAATTTTCGTCCTATTCGCAGTATTTCCGCTGCAAAAAACCAAAAACACGAGACCTATCAAAAAATGGATTAAAAAAACTTTTTAGATATTTTGAAAAGCTACAATTATTTCGATGGCTTAAACCAGAACTGTTTAAAAAGGAAGTAATTTTTTTAGAGAGTCATCGTGTTTACGGACGGACGGACAGACAGACAGGCGCAATCGCCAAAACTTGATTTTCAGCTTCAGGGGGTGTCTCAAGACGTGGAGATTCATGGAAAATTTGAGGTGTCAAATTTCAGACGATCATAATACTTTCTCAATCATAAATGATGAGATTGTAACTATCGCCTGCACCAATGGGGTGGGGAGAATTTGCGACTCGTGTTTTTTTTCATCATCGGGGAAGGGCACGATTGTTAAAGGCGATGCGATGGTGAATGGGAAAAACAGCGACCAATTACCAGATCTTCGCGGACGCACCTGTGCTATGGCGATGAGTGTCGCGACAAAAGTGTGAAACAAGCCGACAGTGTGAGGCGAGCTGTTAAAGTTAAAAGAGACTAAAGGGAGAACGAAGTGAATAGAAATAACAGAGTACAGGGAAAGAGAAAGAGTCAGAGGAAAAGGAAAAGAGTGGATCCAGCCAGTGAGTTTATAGATTACAAGACGATAGCGAGGGGTGAATAAATAACTGTATTACCGACAGAGGAGCCCGCGAGCTCGATAACATCCAGTAGGCAACAGCAACTGTAGAATCACACCCTCTTTTCAAAGTACGCACTCGACAAGGCGGATTGCATGAGCGCGCATATTTCTATAATTATTGCCGGTGCCCTTTGATCTGCCTTAACTTCTTCGCTTTGCATATCTCTCGCCCTCCCTTTTTCTCCTTTTCTCCTTTTTCGAACATTGGATCTCTTATTCCATCTCTTTCGTATCTTCATCCTTCGATTTACCTTCCTTGAGTTCTCTACCTACGCATTCGATACCAATGGAATCGCGAGCTTGTTCTTCTTTCATGAGACGATACGAACACGTTTAGGTTATAGTGGATATTATTTATTTTACGCTTGTGTTACGTTTATGCTACAGTTTTCTATTCATTAGGTGTTTTCTGATCAGGCTTCTCTCTCTACTCTAGAGTCGAATTATTTTTCTGCAATATAATGACAATTCAGTGTTACGTTTCAGAAATGACACAAGCAGTGGGGAATTTTTATAGAATTACACTAAAACTTGGATTTAGTCAGTCCGGATTTACTTCGTTCCGAGAATTGATGCCTCGGCGTTCTCGTGATGAGAGCAGCCGCGGCGTCAAAAGAGAGGTGGTGCTCAGTCAAGCATGACAAAGAGCAAGAGGGCCGCACTCTTAGGTGCGTTAGTTGCATCAGATTGCGTCATGAGTCCAAATGTAACAGAAATCGTTCACGTAACCCTGACTGTTTACGGTTGGACGGTCTGGATTTAGTTTAAAGCACATTGCAACCAATGCTTAAAACCGGTAATAACTCGAACTTCCAGTGTATTTTAAATCCGCTCACGAGCAGTTGGAAAGGATCGAGAGGGAAAAACTCTGGTAATCCGCTGGACCGCTCGGTTATCCGAACTGGTAATCCGTGGTAATCTGAAATGGTAATCCATGGTAATCCGAGTAATTCATGGTAAGCCGGAGTAATTCACTTATCATTCAGCTAAGACGAAGTAATTCATGTAATTTGAGTAATCCACTTGTTAACCATCTTAATTCACATATAATCCAAAGTAATCCGCTTAATTCGAAATAAGTATACCATTAGGCCATTTTCCTTTCAGGATAAGCGTGACACTACCCGATTCGGGTAGTGGTTCTTGGTGGATAGTTTCTTGTAGTAAATAACTACTACAAGTGTGGGCTCACCACACCCACGGTGGGCCAACAGCACGCGTATTCTCGAATGGTCACCCATCCAAGTACTAACCGCGCCCAACGCTGCTTAACTTCAGTGATCTGACGAGAACTGGTCTTTTCAGCGTGGTATCGCCGTTTGCGATATATAGTAATCTATGTATATATGTATTCTAAATAGTTTTTAACTATTTTGTTGGAAATTTGTGGTTGTTTTTTGCTGAAAAATAATTGTAATAACTGAAAATTTAACTATTTCATTTTTGTTTCAAAATTGATCTATTTTACTTGAAAATTCGTCTAGTTCGGTAAAAAAATTTACGTTCTTTGTTGAAAATTCATGATTTCCGTTGACAATTCAACTATTTTGTGAAAAATTAATCTACTTTGTGGAAAACTCTAAAATTGAGTCCAGAAATAATTTTTTTTGTGTTGAAAATTCGTCTTTTTGGGTTCAAAAGCTGAACTACTTTATTAAAAATTATGTTTTCTGGTTGAAGATTCTTGATTTTAGTTGAAAATTATTTGGTTAACAAATTTAACAATTTGTTGGTTAAACATTAATTTTTTGAGCTGGAAATTTAACTATTTAATTTTTCATAAAAAAGTTGTCCTTCTTGGTTGAAAATTCATGTATTCTTGCTTTGCTTTAAAAACTGAACTATTTGTTAAAAATTCATTTTTTTGGTTGAAAAAATTAAATTTTAGATCAACCATTTGGTTGAAAATCTATGTATTTTGTCAAAAATAGTTGGTTGAAATTTCATTATTTTAATTGAAAATTCATCTCTTTGGTTGAAAACTAAACTATTTTGTTGAAAACTCGTTTTATTTGGGTAACAAATTAACTTATTTAATTAAAAATTCGTCTTTTTCGGTAGAAAATTATTCTCCTTGGTTAAAAATTCATGTTTTTGAGTGAAACTTCAATTATTTTGTTGAAAATTAACCCGCTTTGTTGAAAACTAAACAATTTTGTTAAAAAGTATACTTTTTGGTCAAAAAGTCAACTTTTCTGTTAAGAATTCTTCTTTTCGGTAGTGGATTCAACAATGTTGCTGAAAATTCGCCTTTATTGGTTGACTTCAAATGTTTTTAATTTAAAATAAAAATATTCATTGGTTGAAATATGAACTATTACCATTTTTGTTGAGAATTCATCTCCTTTGGTTAAAAATTATTCTACTTTGTAGAAAATTAAACAATTCTGTTAAAAAGACATTTTTTGGCCAAAAATTCATAATTTTAGTTGAAAATTCATCTCTTTGGTCAAAAATTTTACTATTTTGATGAAAAATCGACGTTTTTCGGAACAAAATTTATTTTTCATCTAAAAAAGCAATTATTCCAGTTAAAGATTTATTATTCCAGTTTAAAATTCCTCTCTTTGGTTGAAAATCTAACTAGTCTTTAAAAATAGTTTTTTTTTTTGTAAAAATTAAGTTTTCAACTGAAAGTTTAAGTATTCCATTTTTAGTGGAAAATTGATCTTTTTCAGTTGAAAATTCAAATACTCTGTTGAAAATTCAAAAATATAGTTAAAAAGTAATACTTTTTGGTTGAAATTCACGTGAGTCTAGTTGAGGTGGAGTAATCCACCACAATTTTATATAGAGATAATTTTTAGGAGTTGTTTCTGCCTCGGGAAGGATTAAAAAAGGTTAAAAAAAATTTAACATAGTTCTTAGACCATTTCAAAACAGTCAAAAATGCAGAATTAGCAACAATAAAAAAATTTAATATTTTCAATTTAAAGTTTAATAATTTAATAAAATTGGCAACAATTTTTTCCCATATACAAAAAGTTGTATTTGTAGTGAAAAAGCAGATAACTAACAGTTAAGTAATAATGGGGAAGGGGGGGGGTTTCTATTGTTATTGTTATATTCTATTGTTTCTATTGTCTATTGTTACAGTAGTGTTACAAGGGGGAGGGAGGATTGAACAATCGCCCCAAAAACTGTTGCTTAATATAGGGACGACCCCGGATAATTATAAATGATTGTTTAAAACAACCCAATCTTGCATTGATCTTGAAAGTTTGTTCATAACAATAATAACTGTATTGATAATAACAATTATCACTTTTAATAGGCTTTTTTTCTTGAATCCAATTTTAACTCATTCACAAATTATTCGTTTAAACTAAAGCAATTAGCTTCGCCCATTTCATGCTCCTCGTCCCACATCCCACATCCTCTGCAGCAAATCGAGTAGCGAATTATTAATATACCCAAAATCGAGCGTCCTTTTTCCAAACGCGTTTTTTATCGCTGAACCTCACCGCAATCTTCAATATGCCGATAACAAGAATTCAAGACGTTGCGCTTATGGTGCTTCCTGCCGCAGATTACACGAGTATACGAGACGCGCGAAATCAACGATCGTAGATAGCGGAAGAAACACGGGAAAGGAAGAAAAAAAATGAACAAAAAGGGCTGCTCGTTTCTCCGCTAATTGATATTTTGATTTGTAACATATGCACTCCCAAGAACGTGTCGAACGAATCGGTTTTTATGCGAACGCGACTGCATACTACTTCGTTGCGAGAGATTAAGACAAGATTTATGGAAGTTGATACAGTGAGATTATGTTTCTACTGATGGTAATGGAGTGAGAACTCTCTCATTATGACGAAGGCTGACGGTGAGAACCCGATACTTTGTCACCGCCAAACGTCATCGCGGTGTTCGATCTCTTTATAAAAAGAGGAGAGTCGAGGATTGCCGATTTGTTGATTTGTTGATTGAATAACGAATCACCTCAAACCTGTCAATATTCTCTAATTTGCATCACGAGAACTACAGCGATAAAGAGTAATTGGTGACTTGATACAGAATTGATAACCAGGTCTTTATGAGCATTTTGTAATATAATAAATTAGCAGATTTGATAAGAGAGAAAATAAATAGACTAATTGGTAAGATTGTTGAAAAAAAAGAAGATAAGGATTCATATTTTTAACTTAAAAGCCAAGTCTATTAAAATTTAAACAGATTCGACTTGATCAACAAACGCACCAAAACTTTTTAGTATACCATCTTTCATGGCTCTCTCTCTTTCTTTCTTTTTCTCTCTCTCTCTTTCTCTCTTGTTTGACTCATCCCCTCTTTATTCGTACCACTCGCCCTCTCTTTTGGTTAACCCTTCCCTCCGTACTCCCTATACTCCCACCATCAAACTTTCTCATCCTCATGCCTCTCTTCTAAAATGACCCGCCACCCCTTACTCAGTGTTCCCTCTCCCAACTGCAGCCTCATATCTCCCTCTCTCTAACCTCTTTATCAACTACCTCCCCTCACCCTCTTCTCCATAGATAACCTCACCACATTCTCTTCTATATACCATACCCCCCTGTTGAGTGAGAATTAATTTCATCTATATTTTATGATTCAAGTTAGCCCTCTCTCTACCTCCTATTCCCCTGCCGTCCAACCTTCTCAACCTCATGTTTGTCTTCACAGATGACCTTCCACCCACTCCGCAGTAATTCCTCTTTTCATCTTACCCTCATTTCATCTCCCTTTCCCTTAGTCCCTTATCCCTTATCCCTTATCCCATATCTTCACTCATCTACCTGTCCCTTTCCCGTCTTCTCTACATTCAAGGCCACCCAACCCTCTCCTATATACCCTACCTCCTCTCAGCTTAGAATCTATTTTGTTTCTATTCATGATTGAAGTTAGTATAAGATCAATTGGGTTTCAAAGGTGAGATATTTTTATATCTTATTCCATAAATCTCCTCCCCTCAAACGTTTATCCAATCGTCTCATTTTCGCCCATAATTCTCTCGTGCCTCTTCCTATCCCCCTACCATCTACTCTTCTTAGCCGACTACCTCTCTCTCTCTCTCTCTCTCTCTCCCCCCCTCTCCTCATTATGCTCTATGCCCTATTCCTTACCCTATCTCAAATATGCTATGTAGTTAATATATCCCCTCATCCTCGTCGAAACCTACCCCGCCCCCTCATCCTCAAATTCCTCTCATGTCCTCTCCATTACTCTCACCTACTACCTCTTCATCCTAACTTTATTTCTATTTTGTGTATTTTTTCCATTTTTCACAAGCAGACCAATTTGGAAACATGTTTAAACTGCTTTTTTAAGCCATTATAAAACTTTCAAAGAAAATATCATCTTAAGCAAAATACTTTTCTATGTCTCTCCACAATCCTTGAAACGCATTTCAAAAAAAGGACATACCAACCCCCCTTACATTGTGTGTACACAAGAATTACAACAATTGGTATACACAACAAATTCAACAGTCTGATCCTGGTAACGTCAAGGAATTGTTTAAGGCTGACATATATTGTTTTCAAACGCAAAATATGAGACTTAAATTTTTTTTTTAAAACCATTTTATTAGAAAAATGTGCCAAGATTCAACAGAAGCGCTACACAGTACCTTAGCGCTGGAGAGACATACCAAACCCTGGACATGCTTGCCGTCCCGATACTACTCTGTTAATTTAGAGTGGTTCCATGGAGGAAGGACTAGTTCAGGTCCCCAGCCATCGGGTCACGAAACTTTATACACATGGACAATAGCTTGCACCTTTAGTCGTCCATTCCACGACATTATATCTCACGCCGTCAAGGTGGGCGCAGAATGCTAAATCTCGAGTGTCTTCAAACCCGGATCATTCACAGAAAAAAAAGTGTGAATTAAACACTAATTTCAAGGTACCATTTCACTGCAACAAAAATTACCCGTCGTAGTGTAAATTCTAGCCTGAAAGAATCGAATTTCTTAATTTTCTGCATGTCTGAGCGTAATGTTTCACTGTAATGTAGGGTACGAAGTGCCGACCACTTGGGGTACGAAGTATCGGCTGCGTGGAGTACGAAATGTTAAACAAAACAAACAATGCCCCTCAGTACCAAAATTTATTCTTATGTTTTTACTGTGTTCTGGATAGAGCGCATATAGTGGAAAATGGATGAGACCCTCTTCTTGTAATGGTCAGGAAACACGAAGAAGTGGGCAACGAAGTGTTTCGGTACAAAGCAGCGAAGAAGACTCCTGAAACACTTGGCCTCGACATCAATATCAGAAGAGAAGAAAATGCATCAAACATTATTTATCACTCCTGGAGGGCCGGATCAAGGATGCACAGGAGACAAACTTCCATCAATAGCTCCTCGACAAAAGAATGCACTGCATCTTCCACAAAAATTTGAACGATTAGTCGATGTCGCTTGAGCTAACGTTTGCTTTCCTTAAATTACATAGATTGAAGTCGGGCACGAAGGATTTCTTTTGGCGTGTCAAGACGATGTCATTTCCACTTTATCATACCACCACCACATTTTGAGCCAAGACATTCCCGACGATAGCTGCAAAGCGCGTCATACACTCCCTGAATGCATGGCGTTTTTGCTGCGAAGCAGTGAAATTCTACTGAAATTTCAGTAAATTTTCAAAAATTATAATAACACGAAATTCAAAACAGTAATTTTATAACCTTCAAAAAACTTGAACTAAATGAAATTTCATTTGGCCCTTGAATCTGAAATAGGGCAGGGCAATCCCTTTATGAGGCACTAAATTAGTTTTTTCTCTATCACCTTTCATTTGATAATTTAGAAAAACAAAAAAGGAATCAAAGCAGCATGACAAATGCAGTGAGCACCGTAACCGGACCTAACTAAACTGCCAAGATGATAAAAAAAACAGTTTTTATATAATTAAATATATTATTCTGTGTCATTTTTAAATATTCTCTCAATTTTTTAAAATAGTACAAATTAATTTATTGATCGACATTCAGAAACTTTTCTTATATAAATCTGATTATAGCACCTGATCTGGACTAGACTATACTTCCCAGGCCAACAATTTCTAAAAAAGTTAGATCTGCGCTTGATCCGACGTTAGACTCCCATGCCATTTTCCTTCACAGGAATTTATGTTTAGAGAATACAATTTAATTTAATGAATGTATAGAATAGAATATAAATAACAAATAAAGCTAAGAAACCTTCAGACAAAGTTTTGAGGTACTTAGTACAGTTGCTGAAGGCGGTTAACTCGAAGCACGATAAATAAAGGCAGTGTCGCCAATTAAGCGAATTTCATTCGCGACGTCGCGTCGCACCAACTATGGCGGCTATGGTGCGTAAAAAGGGAATTTACGTCATTAAGGGTGCGATGGCGATTAGCCCGCCTTCGCCGCCCGACATGACAGTACCAAAGAGACATGTACCTGGTAAGAGAATGGTAGCAGAAGGATTCACCTGCCGTATTACGGCGAACCAGCTGCTTCGAACCACGACACAGTACCGGGATGTACACTCAACGTGTACATTTACAATGAACATACGTCCTTTTCGATAAAGTTGTTTAATGAGAACGAAAAATACGAGTTCATATGCCTATTTTAACTTTCAAGGTTGGGTAAAGCTGCTAATAAGTATTCCTTTCTCTGAAATAATTGCAGTCGCATCACATACTTATATGAGAAAATTCCTCGTATTGTGAGAAAAGTACTTACTGTTCAAGTAGAAACAGACATTCGTACAAGACCGATTTCTCTACAAAAAAATTTCCTTTCCATTTGTAGTGTTTCCTTGGGTAGAAGATTTTGTTTTATTTTCTGGGTGAAAATCAAAAAGTTGACAATATCATATCCCTCGAATATTATACGATTGTGTTTTTTACTGAAAAAAATAAAGTTGAAAAGTTAGAAAAATAATTTTGTTTCAGCAGTTTTTGTTCATTTCACAAAATTTTATTTTCGATTTGATCTACGAAATTTCTTTAAATTGTTTTGAAATTTGAATAAAATAAAGTTTTGAGATAGATTCCTACAGAAAGTGACAGTGGTTATAGTGATTTTCCTCGATTTCACTTTAGAATAAGGATTTCGAACATAACTTCAAATCGTTTTACAAAATAAAACCAAATATTCCTTGTTTAATGAAAAAAAGATATTTTATTACATCTAGAAAATATGTTTTGTTTTATCCACAAACAAATTTTGTTGAGCTTACCAAACATTTTCGTTGGATCAACCAAACTGTCCAACAAAATAACTTGGTTGGCGTAACCAAACGGTTTGGTTGCTTCTATAGCAACCAACAAATTTGGTTAGGACTACCAAACTTTTGTTTGGCCAACCCAAAATTTGCCTCAGTGTACATTGAGAGAAGTATCTACTGTTTAAGTAGAAACAGACCTTCATGCAAGACCAATTTCTCTAGAAACAAAACTTTCCATCCGCAGGATTTTCTTGGGTGGGAGAATTTGTTTTATTTTATGGGTGAAAATCAGAAAGTAGGCAATATCATGTCCCTGGAATATTATACGCTTGTGTTTTGAGGAATCATTTTCTTAATTACAGGGTTCTATTAACTTTATTTTCTCCAATAATATCCTACGTGCCAATTCCTTTTTACTTTAATTCGTATCAAAATGAATTCAATTCCTTGACTACGTTTCTTAAAATGTATAGCATTATATATTTAAAATAAAATTTATGTTCTAATTTCTGTATATATACATAATTTTTCAGACTTAATTTCAGAACTACAAAATAATTTTTTTTTCTTATTTACAATTATATTTATGGAATTATGATCATTCTTCAAATGTTTTAAAAGTTTAATTATCCCATTGAAATTGATTAATAATAATTGAAGATTATTGAATATATTTGACGAGGTGAAAATTTAATAAAAGGGTCTTCATTTGACAAAAATAACCGATTTGGAAGCCAGGAGGTGAGTTGGTGAAAAGAATATTTATTTTATATATATAATATATATATATATAATATTTATTTATTCTACAAAAAAATGTAGCTTTTTACCAGCAAAACAACTAAGTAATAGGTTAACCCAGCCTATAAGTATTCTTTAAAATGATAAAATTTATGTAGCATAGCCTTATACTTGTTAAGCTAGTTGTAAAACGGAAAATAATTGATATTGGCCTTATTTTTTAATTTAAAAATGATCTTAAATAAATATAAAGTAATATTTTTTTTGTATTATAATTTTTCGGAACATGAAAATTATTTCTAAATATATCCTAATAAATAAATATACAAATTTGATGTTGTATTAAAATTAATGTATTGATATAAATACCTTCCAATGTAAAAATATGACGAAAATAAGTAAAATTATAATTATAAAATAAGAGAGTACTTCTTTATCTCACAAATCATTATTTTTAGACGCACTGTGAATAATATAAATAGAAAAAAAATGTTTTCTGGTAATCTGAAATCCTTTTTTCTATTAAACTCAAAATCTAATAATTCCTGCTTTGTAATTTTCATCCTTATTTGAAGATCTTTGGGAGCTGAAGAAATTGTTTAGAATTCAAGTTTAACATAAATTCGAATAATTTTTTTTCAATCATTCAAACGTAGCTAATTTAAACTTAAGTCTCTATTCCCACAATTTATTGGACCTTTGGCACTGAAAATTTGTTCATATATAAACATTAATTTCTTAATAATTAGAATCTTTATTGAAATAGTTGATAAAAAATAATTAAGTGAGCAAAATTTTAATCTGGCAACGAAATGAATTAGTAAAATACTATCAAAAATGCTTTAGTGAACTTTATTAATAAATAAAAGGATAATTTTTTAATGTTTAACGAATTTTAAAATGTAAAACGTATTAAGAGTTGTAATGCTTTTTTGAAATTGTTCAATTTTGAAAACATAACTTTTCAAAATTATAATTTAAGAGTTTTGCAATTGTAAACAATTAAAATCTAAAATTATGCAATTTTTAAAATTGACTCATTTATGAAGTTTCTCTTTCATATTATACAATTTAAACGTTAACAATTCAAAAATATTGTACAATACGAACCCTTTAACACCGCATCCTTTTCGAAATTCTCCTCGCATCGCATTTCATCCTTATCAAAATTCTTATCGGTATTCTCATCGCATCCCATCCTCATCAAAATTCTGATCCAAATTCTCATCGAAACTCTTGTCGCATCGAACCGCAGCCCATCCTCATCAAAATTCTCATTGAAATTCTTATTTAAATCCTCATCAAAATTCTCCTCGCATCGCATCCTATCATAATCGAAATTCTCATCGCATCGGATCGCATCCCATCCTCATAGAAATACTCCCAGAAATTCTAATCGAAATTCTCATCGAAATTCTTATCAAAATTCTCATGGAAATTCTCATCAAAATTCTGATCGAAATTCTCTTCGCATCCCATGCCATCCTTATCGGAATTCTCATCGAAATTATCATAGAAATTCTCCTCGCATCGCATCGTATTCCATCCTTATTGGAATTATGATCAACATGCTCATCGCTTCCGACGAAGAAAAAAGTAGGGATTCAATTTTGTTTCGGGTAATTTTCTTATACACTCAGAAAAATGATTCTTTGGATCAAACAAATTCTTTCTTTGATATAGGGTCAAACAAATATTTTGTTCATTTAAACAAATATTTGTTCGATTAAAATAAAATTTATTTCAATCAAACAAATTATATCTTTGATATAGGGTTAAACAGATGTTGGTTTTATTCAAACAAACCTTTTTCTGAGTGTAAACTCATTTTGAACTTCTGGTATGTTTACTGTCTTTATCAATTTAAAATTTGAAAAACAATTGAATTGCTTCCAATATTCGTATTGCTCAATATGAACCAGTCATGCTTCAATTTTATTTCAGTACATTTTGACACCATTTCTTTTCCTAAAATTAAACTTCATTTTGTTCTGTGCATTGGCTTTGAAATTTTCATTTAAATCTCATCGCATCGCATTACATTCTCATCGACATACTCATCGAAATTCTCATCGAAAGTCTCAGCGAAATTATTGTCACATCGTATCGCATTCATTTTATTAAAAATAAAAAAGTGCAATCTTTTCTTCGCCGTTAAATGTTTAAAAAATGACTTTTCAAATTTTAGATTTGAGGATTTGTGAGTGCCTGGAATTTTCTAATGTCGGCATATTTCATAATTTTGGCAATTTTTTCGGACTTTTGAGTCGTTCCTCTGATTTATTTGATTGAAATGTAGTGAAGAACAATACAATGAAAATGTGAGGATCCTGCCTTTAATGAGAAAAAAATTAGTATGTATTTCGATAGAACGAACATATAGTTCATACGATGTGTTTCGTCGCGTCGAAGGCAATGAAGGTGCGAGCGAAAAACTCACCTGCGCACCGCCTCAAGGTTTTTTCATTTGATGGTCACTTTATGGAGGGGACTCGTTTCAAGTCTCGACCATTAACCAGTACATCAAATTATCCTCGGGTCTTCCAAAATACTGCATCTGAAAAGACATGCAAAGTGTTTTTATACATGCACGTCAATAACGACACGTAATTACGTATTGTAAAAAAGATTCTTGCTTCCCTTAAATATTAAAACCCTGCTGATTTAGAAATCAGGCTTTGAATAAATCACACAAAAATTATAACATCGACGCGTCTACAATTTTTTCAAATTGATAAAAATAATATTTTAGAGGCGAGTTGGTAAAAAGAATATTCATTGAAATATGTGGCTTGAATAATAAAACACCTATTTAAATATTACCTAACAAATTTTTTGAATATCAAAGACCGAAGACACAGTAGAAACTTTAAGATAAATTTTGTTGCAGCTTATTCAATGATGGGGTTCCATCTTGCTCAGAGTTGGGGTATGAAACTATCGTCTATTATTTTTGCCGCAAAACTGTGAAAACAATTGACAGCAGGTGACGTTTGGTAACCTAAGTGCGAGCGAAACGATACCTTATGTAGTGGTACCATTCACACTACCAAGACTAATTATTTGTTGCAGGGAAATGGTACCCTGAAATTAGTGTTAGATTCACACTTTCTTTTTTCTGTAAAACGACCAGAAGGCGTTCTGTCCGCGTTACAGAAAATATACTAAATGATGAAGCCATGGAAAATCAGGATGATGTATGGTCAACAAAATCATTAAATTCTCAACCGAATAGTCGAATTTGGACCCAAAGGACGAATTTTATATCCAAATGTACGAATGTTAAACAAAACAGTTCGAAACAATTTTCAATCAAAAGAGATGAATTATGAGCCCAAAATACAATAGTAGAGATTTGAAATAAAAAGAATGAACGTTCAAAACAAAAATTGTCACTTAAGAAAATAGTTGAATTTTCCAAAAAATCATTAAACTTTCAACTAAATAGTAGAATTTGAAATAAAGAAACCGAAACGATGACATTTTAAGAGAAGAGTTGATTTGTCAACAAATTTAAAGGCTATTTTAAGGCTTTCATAATCCTTTAGATATTTTGACTATGATGGATAAATCTTTCAATTAATCTTAGCTGAAACTAAAGATTTCCTAAACTAGTGAAAATATTCTCTGTAATTTGAGACATAAGACAGAACAAACTACACCGATCTATCGCAGTTTACATGCAAATTTACACGATCGCAAGTATTTATATTCCTGGAGTGTAGAAAGGAGTCTTATTAATTTTAATCGAGGGAAGTTCATCGTATCAGTTTCACCGAGCACGAGGATCCGGTGTTGCGTGTACAGAATAATGAAATGTATTTACCGCATTTTTGTGAATTTTTGCTGTTATTTTGAATTTTCTGCGCTTTCCATCATGTATCAAAACTTCCGATACAAAGGGCAGAGATTAATTATTAAATTTTCCGGATTTATTTTAATAAATTATACGGGATAACCCCAAAGAGAAAAATGAAGTCAGACGCTTTTATTGGTATTGTGTTCTACTGCAATATTTTTTAGATCCTAAATATCAAGATTCGCGGTAGTGAATCGCCTCCAAGCAAAAACGGCATATATATATATATATATATATATATATATATATATATATATATATATATATATATATATCTATATTTGAACTATATATTTGACGTGTAATAGTCAGTATAGTTATTATTAAATGGTAACGTTATTTAATCAATGATTAGCTGCATTGAAAAATGTTATTGGTCTTCATATTAAGGCTGTTGTTTATTATCCAGCAAATTATAACTAGGTGAAGCCCACTTGTAATTGGACTCGCAATAATAAGTAACCGAACTGATAATTATATTTTAAATTATAATAAAAATATCAATACCAATTAATATGTATTATATTATGTTGAGTATTAAATATTCTTATCACTTTGAAATGAGAACTTGATTTAAATGAAATTCGTATTGAAAAAGAAGTGAAATCTTACTAAAAACATCTAAGAAGAAAAAAATTCCGCCAAGTAAAAAGTTATTAGTTCAATCAACATAGTTTATGAACTGAAAGTTCACTAAGTAATTCTAAACGATATAGAATATGACAAATTTTTTAGCTTGATAGAAAGATTACTTTCTAACAAAACAGCTTAATTTTCAACAAAATTATGAAAATTTTTCACAAAATAGTAAAATCTTCAACCAAATGAGATGAATTCTGAACCCAAAATACAAAAAGAGACTTTAAAAAAAAAATTTGATAAAAAATGGTGAGTTAAGAATAAAGTTGAATTTAATAATATAAAAACTTTTTAGCTTGATAGAAAGATTACTTTTCAACAAAACAGCTGAATTTTCAATAAAATTATAAACATTTTTCACAAAATAGTAAAATCATCAACCAAAAGAGATGAATTCTGAACCCAAAATAAAAAAAGAGACTTTAAAAAAAATTTAGTAAAGAATGATCGCTTAAGAATAAAGTTGAATTTTCAATGAAATCATCAAATTCTCAACCAAGCAGCAGAATTTGGAACCAAAAGGACAAATTTTTTATCCAAAAACACGAATGTTCAACAAAACAGTTCAACTTTCGACGAAAGAAGATGACTTTTCAACAAAATAATTACATTTTTAACCGAATAGTAGAATTTTTAATCAAAAGAGATGAATTTTCAACCAAAAGAGATAAGTTCTGAACTCAAAATACAATAGTGAACTTTTCAAATAAAAAAATTATTTTCAATCAAAAATGATGACTCAAGAAAATAGTTAAATTTCCAACAAAATCATTAAATTTTCAACCGAATAATGAAATTTGAAACTAAAAGAACAATCTTTCTATCCAGAAACACGAATGTTTAACAAAACCGTTTAACTTTCGACGAAAAAAGATGACTTTCCAACAAAATACTTACATTTTCAACCAAATGGTAGAATTATTAATTGAAAGAGATGAATTCTGAGCCACAAATATAATAGTAGACTTTTTAAGTAAAAAGTATTAACTTTCAACAAAAAATTGTTGGATTTTCTTATTGGGTTCTATTAATTCATTTCTTATTTTAAGCAAACATTAGAAAAAAAGGGCTCATGTGAATCAGAATCTAATATATAGATTTTCGATTTTTGATAGAAATTCATACATCAATGAAACATCATAGTATAAATGGAACATTCATTTCTGAACGAAACTTTAACTTTAAAATCCTAAATATTAAATAGTCTTCGATATTTTAACGCAGATAGTTGGTAACGCTGAACAAAATTCCAAACAAATTATTTTCGAAAAGCGAGACGATATTTATTAGAAAAGTAAACAAATATTTTTTTGAACTCCTTGTTTTCAAAAAAAGTACACGCTATTTCTCGGCTTTTTTCCGGTTTTTCAGGTCAGTGGTCACCCTGGATATATTTCCTTCCTTATAAATTATTTAAAAGCGAAGCTTACAGATAACAGCAAGGTAGTCTAAAAAATCTCGTTTAATTTAAATTAAACATTTCATGAGTGAGTTTAACTCACAATTACTCGTTTTTCGTCAATTTTATACATCAGACTCTAGTTTAGGAAGCCCAAAAAGAAAAAACAGAATGAACCAATTTAGCTTTGGCTACTCCAAATCACCGAAGATGCTGCTTACATTAGAGTTGCTTCAGGGCCGTCACTATATATATTTTTTAACTTCATTATTACCTACATTATAAGATATATAAAAATTAAAATAAGTACATTCAATATTTAATAACTTTCTACAATTAATTTTTTTAATATAATTCACGAAAATTTATAAAAATATTTCAACATATCTGAAAGTAGTACAAGATACATAGAAGTTGATTCGGATGGAAAAGTTGCCTTTATAAAAAAAATATGAATTTATAAGGCTTACAAAAATAAAGGTACACAGAAAAAACGGTGGGTTCGGTGATGTTTTGGCTCAAGTAAAAATTGGCATTCTTTAGTACCGAGACTCTAGCAGAATTCTTTTTCAGGAATCCTTTTTAATTCGGTGATATCCGATAGATGGCTACATAAACAAATATCTACAGTCGATAAAAATGGTAAAAATCACCTTAAAAACTGTCACATCTCATGTAAATTACCTTCCTTTCAAGAATGACTTACCTCGATGATTTTAGTTTCTTTATTAAATTCTTCCCAGTGCAATGCCATTTAATCTGTATTACAACGTAAATTATTACTAACTTAAAATTATTAGCTTGTAAAATCTTTGAAGTGAGTCTAGGTAGAAAATGAGTTCCGTACAAAAAGTCTCTGTTAGAACTCAAAATCGATTCTAATAGAAACCTCCGTTTTTTCTGTGTAATGAAATTCCCGTTATTTTAGATACAGAAAATTCCGAGCAATTTGAACGATAGTTTTCAAACAATTTCCGTTGACCTGCATTTTTTGCCAATAAAAGTTGATACGCTCGTGGAGAAAAAGAGTATGCGCCTCCAGTAATGGGGGGCGCATAGTTTCAAAGCCGAGCCGTATATTGCCTCGAGCCAACACCCACGCATCGACGGAACGATCGTTATAATATACTGAAGGCATTACAGTATGCGTGTAGGTTAGGGCACCTATATAGTTAGCTCGATTAACGCAGGATATTGAATTCCGTTAAAGGGCCCCTGCCGATAGCCTTTAAGGTGATTATCAGGAGAACGAACTCCCGTAAAAGAAACTTCCTAACGATAATTAAAATTTCCGCATTTCTTTTAAATTTTATTTAACTACGTATCTTATGCATAATATTTTCTAGTTAAAGTATATATTTTACTCAGTTGATTAGAAAATTATTAGTAAAGATAATCATAAATCAGGATGCGCGGTAACGAATCGCTGCTAAATACAAAAAAAGCTACGTAGATAAAAATGGATGTTTAATAGTAGATGTTTAAAGTATAGGATAGTACCGCCAAACATGTAGATATGAACACGTAACATCTACTATCTTTTTGAGATATTAGGCTTAAATCAGCCCCATGCATCGCCCCCACTTTTCTGATTTTTTTAGCGTCCGGCCGGTGAACTAATCCGACAGTTGGCGCTCCAATCAGGACGGCTGAGATTTGTATTGTGTTGCATGGGCGAAACTTTTAATTAATTAAATAAATGAGATTTATCGGAGAAATTCAGAAACGGAAGTCAAAAAATGTGTAGTACAGTGAAGATTCTGTATTTTTCAATAAGTGTGTGCAAAATAATAAGTGTGGAAAACATGGGATATAAGTGTATATAGCTCTTGGTTGCAACTCGGGCTACGACAATAATGAAGAAAATAATCGCTTTTCTCTCGTACCAAAAGATCCGGATATTCCATTTTTAATCCATTCAATTTGGAAATTTTTAATTAAGAAAAAGAACAATTTTTTAATATTCAGCAAGGTTTGACTGCTTACATAAAATGATCAATTATGAATAAAAGAAAATTTCATAGAGCTAAATTTTATCTTTAAATGCTACAATTTTAATTTTTCTTTTTAAACAATTTGTTATGCGTAAGTGAAATTGTTGATTTTTTTTTTGTATCATTAACAGTTGAACAATTATTCATTTAGGAAAAATTCGTGTAATTTGAAGATTTCAAAATAAAATTTTGAAGCTTTTCAAGGGTTTTGAAAAGTTTGAAGATAATAAAAACGTATTTCTTAAGATTCTTGGGAAAATTTTAAATAACTTTTTATTTAAAAAAAATAATGTTAACAGAATATTAAAAAGGATTTCAAAAGGCAGCCATAATTGTCAAAAAATAATTTGGGACATTTTAAGTGATTCTTTTTTTTAATTTTCGAGGATTTAATAAAAGTTTTAGAAAAAATTAGGATCATTTGAAAAAAAACTTCGAATTTTTAAAAGAATTTCCAAAAAAATTAAAAATTTGAAAACATTCCAAAAAATATTTAACAAAATGTAGATCTCTTAATCTTTTGAATTAAAATTGTGAAGCTGTTTGAGCATTTTAAGAGGTTTCTAGATGATACAACAATTTTCTCAAGATTGCTAGAAAAATTTTTAATTATTTTTTATTTAAATAATAATTTTGAGAGAACATTTAAAATATATTTCGAAAAAATGTTTGGTGTATGAATAAGAATTGAACAATTATTAATTTTCAAGGACCTAAAATTAATATAATATTACTTCTATTTTAAAAAGTTTTTAGTTAAAACAAAATTTAATCTTTCAATTTTTAATGTTTCTAACTTGAATTTGCTTAAAAAGATGTAATTTTTAAAATCTATATATATATATATATATATATTAATGGTCTATACATTTTTTGATAGTGTGGATTTATATGTATTTTTTAAAATTTTTGAATTGTACAATTTATAAAAGTTTAACAATTATTTATTAATCAAGCGTTTAAATTGAAAAAAATTAGGCTTTAATTTTAAAAATTAAAAATTCAAAAATGTTCCACTTTAAGTGTTTTTATTTGCAGTTCAGTTTTTATAATTTTGAATAAAAAAAATTTTAGCTTCAAGAGTTCGAATCTTTTTTTGTAATTGTAAAGAAGATTTTTTTATTGAGATTGGGGTCGATAATATTTATTTGCTTTGTGTTCTGCAATTAATTTAAAAAAATAGATTTTTCATATACCGTCCTGGACTGACTCACTGGACTCGTCAATAAGGCTATGTGAATCAGTCCTACATTATACATTTTTAATTATCTGAATTCATTATAATGTATATTTTCAACAAGAAAAAATTGAAGTTTATTTGTAAATTTAATACATTTTGCAATCAATAATATAGTGCATTTCTACCACAGATAGGGGTTTAACTAAATATAATTGATATAAATTTTGATTTGATTTTTTTAAAAACACAACAAATGTTTTTAATGTTATTTCGGCCCCGGGTAAGGGCCAAACCTTAAATTGAAAGATCAACATTTACCAAGCTGAAAAGAAATTATGATTAGGTTAGTGAGTTGATTAGTGAACCAAAAAAGGAATTTTAAACTTATCCTCAGTAATGTTCTACCTTCTCCTTCTCTTCCAAAATTTCTATCCTTGTGTATTATTCTTGTTACAACTGCGCGAATTGAGGCTTATTTTGGACACTATATTATTGACTGTAAAATTGACTAAATTCACAAACAAACTTAAAAAATGTGCTTTTGGAAAAAATATATTATAATGAATTTAGATCTATTAAAATTTATAAGCTAGGACTGATTCACATAGCCTTACTGACGAGTCCAGTGAGTCAGTCCGGGACCAAACATAAAAAATATAATTTTTATTTTATTTAAAAATAAATATATTTTTTTCAATTGATTGCAGAACACAATAAAGGAATATTATTGGCCCTCATGCCAATAAAAAAATCTTCTTTACAATTATAATACTTGGGTTAATTAAAAACGATATCTATCGCTAAAACAGCAAAGATGTCATCTAACTTTTTTTGCAAACCTGAAAAAACACGAGAAATGACCAGGAATTTTTTTCCTTGATTGAAACGGCCACCCTGAATTAATAATAAAAAATATTATATTATCAATTATTTTATTTCAATTATATTTATTTACTTTCATAAACATTCATAACTGAGCATTTACATATTTAAATCATTCATAATTTTGAGAAAAATTATATAGAAATAACAATTATATATAATTCAGAACAATAAAAAACGTTCAAATTCTAACAATTCTGTAATAAAAACACAAAATAAATTATAAGAGAACATACAATTTTAAATCTCAGAATGCTGATCCAAGTAGTTAATTTTACCACCATTCAGCTGCTAGTTTCCGTGGCGATTTTAGAATGATTAATCACTATTACGCTTATTAATACTAAAAAAAATATTTCTGGTCAAAATTTGGAAACAGTTCCAAGTTTTTTATTATTTTATGCTTTTCTCCCAGTCATTGAAATGCAAAAGTGAGCCGTGCTGATCGGAGCGCCAACTGTCGGATTAGTTCACTGGCCCGGATGCTAAAAAAATCTACTACTACATATACCTACACGTTCAATGCATAGGGATGGCTTAAATATATTTTGATCATAAACTGAAACATCTGAGATGTTAAACTCGGAGAGGAAAACACGCCAGACCTCTGTCGGCCGTTTGATGAAGCTTATAGTCAATGTCGATCGATGTTATTTCGGGTCGTATGTGAACTTGTGAACAAAGACGATTGTTAATATTTTGTTGGCAAATATTATTAATAATGCTGTAAATGTTTTTGATAGTGTAAAATGGTTCACGCAAGTGCTGGTTCTTCTTCAAAAAGTTCTTCGGGTAAGAACGCTCTTCATTGCATATCACGTATTTTGGACCTTTTGTGGATTGTCGGCGCAATTCTCAACAAGTTTCAATGAAACTTAGCAGCTAAATACCTAGCCATTTCAAAATAATTTTCTGCGTGATTTTTTGTTGATATTCAGAAACTGTGTGAATTAAACAACAAAAAAAGTATTTAAAAAAAAAATTTTCGACATGTGTTCACCTCTGCATCCTAATCGATCGTATCGATTGGTACCAAATTTTAACTAGATGTCAGTAGCAACAGATTCTCGATAGATTTGGCAAAAATGTCGAATATCTTGAATGTTTTTAAAATTTTAGGTATTTAGTGTAACAAATGATAATTCAGATATGACAAAAATTTTAAAAATTTTAAAATTATTGAAGATATCGAAAATTTTTGCAGCATGTATCAAGAGTATGTTACTGCAGAGTTCTCATCAAAATTTGGTGTAAATCGGTTGGATAGATTAGGCTGCAGAGATACGCACATGTGGAAAATTTCATTTTTTACAATAATAACTCAACAATAATGCATTTTTTATCCCAACTTTTTACCTAATATTTCACCTAGGAATGTATAAGAACATGCTCTCGATGTTTATTTTCGTGAAATTTAATTTGAAATTTAAAGCTTCAGTTAATCATAATTTATGTTAAAAAATCGATTTTTTCACATATGCTCACCTCTGCATCCTAACCTATCGTTTCGATTGGTACCAACTTTTAACGAGAAGTCAGTAGCAACAGTTTCTTATCCTTTTTCCAAGAATCTCTAATATCTTGCATAGTTTTTAAAATTATACTTATTTAATGTGAAAAATAAAAATGCAGAGATGATATAAATGGGCTTTAAAATACCGTTTCGAAGTACTATGGATACATTCACTATCGGTGTATTTATAAGTGCTGATTTTATGAGCATAGCGGGAGGTTTTTTTTCTAACTGAAGAAAAAATTAAGACATTGCATATTTTTCAAGATTATGTTTCTATCATACCGAAAATTTTATTTTCAGAAAATCGGTGAGCCCATGAAAATGTCAATCGATGTGTTCCATTACAATAGACAACTTTTCAACTTACGGTATTGTTAGATTACAAATTAAAACAAAAGTTTTCATCATAAAAACAATGTAACTTTTTTTTCTTTTTAATTCGCTATTGATTAATCAAAAATAGTCATGAAAATTTCGTCAATAGATTATTCTACGCGTCTCGAAGACGCAAACAATTACAATAAATATAGTGGTGTTATATTCTTAATATAAAAAATCGTTTTATAAATAAGGTAAATAATTTTGTTAACAAATTTAAAAGCGATAGAACAAATATATCATATACATTATTGTTGTATTCACAATATTGAAAAGGTTTTTCTCATATCAATACGTGTCTCGAAAATGCGAAGAAACATGTGAGATACAGTACTGTAGTATTCCTAATACGAGAAAATGTTTTTCTCGTATAAAAAAATACACAAGCTTTTTTAAAAAAATAGTTGACACATGGGAAAGAAATCAGTTAAGATGGTTCGGACATGTTGGAAGAATGAAAAATGAATGTCTAACGAAACAAGTGTATAACGGTAAAGTAAATGGCAGTAAGCCCAGAGGCAGACCGCGGAAAGAATGGTTAGAATGTGTGAATGAGACCTTAATCTGAAAAGACATAAGAAGCCATAGAAACAGGAGAGCTTGCATGAAAAAATGCATGGACGTGAAGGAAGCTAGAGAAGTATACCAGGACGACAAATAGTTTATAAAAAGATTGTGAATTATAAAAAGAAGAAAGTAGAGTGAATGACGCCTGAAACAAAAGACCTTGGATACTAATGGGCCCGAGCGGGGAACCTCACATAACAACCTTGTGAAGCTCTTCACTTGGGGTGATCGCTAGAGAGGTTGATCAGAAACCTGGGTCGGAGCAGTCTTGCGAAACGAACGTGTTATTTAAATAAATAATACGAAAATTCTAGATGAATCTAAAAAATATATACCTTCTTCCCAACACTACTATTTTCCAACTGAGCGAGTCACGCCTACCCCAAAAGGGAAATGCCTTAATGGTATAATAGTGATAATAATAATAATACAAGTTTTTCTGATATAAACAGAATAATCCTCTGTTTTAAACTTCATGAATTGTTACTGGTGGGTCATAAATGGCTCAGCAATAGGCCGATCGATGCATCTGGAAAACGCGAACAAATACACTACATAAAGTATTGATGTACTTTGTACACGGAGAAAAAAATCGCACTGTTATAGTAGGCTGAGCTCTTAATATTACAGCACGGAACTTCATGTGCGAAATTGGTATGAATTTCTACCAATATTGGCATCAAGTTAGACATTTTTAGCATTAAATGTCCTATACTATAAAAGAATCAAGCTCATGCCGTTATTGCTAGAGTCACATGCCCTTAGAGCAGTTGTGCCTTGCGGAAATAGCTCCAACTTTGCCTTGCTACGGTTGTAAGAAAACTCATCCTATTAGAGTATGAGTACTCTTACAAAAGAGATATTAGGCCACGCGCAAGCGCCGGTAGGCGTGGCCTAATATCTCTTTTGTAAGAGTACTCATACTCTAATAGGATGAGTTTTCTTACAACCGTAGCAAGGCAAAGTTCGAGCTATTATCGCAAGGGATAACGGCTTTAAAAGCATGAAGCTTTGTACTTTTTTAGGATAAATGGATTCTTGCTTAAAATGAATGAATTTTGTACCAGGATAGCAAGAATGAAACCTGCGACAAAAGCATGACTAGTGTTTTTACTATTATAGGCATATTTTTTTCTCCGTGTATATCAAAAAAGTTTTTCTTATATAAACAGAAGAAACCATTTTTTTTAAACTACATGAATCGATACTGGTAGGTCATGGAATTTTAACAATGAGCCGACCGATGCATCTCGAAGACGCCGCCAAATACAGTAGATATCGTATTGTTGTATTTTGAATATCAAAAAAGTTTCTCTCATGTAAACGAGATACATTTTTCTTTTGAAACATCTAAACTAAAAAAAGCTACTTCTTAATGGTCAATCTAGCTCAAAATCCCATCAGAGCTGGATATCAATCAAAGCTACAATTCATTCAAATGTCATGATCATACCTCTTTTACTTTTCGAGATATGGTGAACAGAAGAAAGTTACATACACACGGACATTATTTAAAAATTGTATTTTTCAGCTTCTAGGTTCAAATTATATCGAAATATGTCAAAAAAGTGGATTTGAAAATTAGGGTCATTAAAAAGCTCCCTCTATCAGGAAGAAAAACTATTCAAGTTATCGAAAATTCTTGCAACATGTATCAAGAATATCTTACTTCAGAATTCTCATCAAAATTTGGTGTGGATCGGTTAGATAGAGTATGCTGCCGAGATGAGCACAGGTGCAAAATCTAGTTTTTTACAATCATTCGACAATAGTGTATTTTTTATTCAAGAGAATAAAATATATTTCCAAAAAATAGTATAAAAAATGAAGTATCGGTTAAGTTAGAAAAACATTTGCGATGCAAAAAATCTGGCAAGTACAACCATATGAATTTGTGAATTCGAAGTTGGCCAAATAATTTAGAAAAAAATATTCATAATAAAATATGTGGAGAAATATTTTCAAAAAGTGCCCTGCAGAAACTTTTATATAAATTTCAAGAAACCATATTAGACATGATAAAACTTAGCAAGATTGAATGTTATAAGCAAAATTATTTTAATACAAAATTGCTGGGTATGGGAGATGGATGGAGTAATATAATACCGCCAAGTTTTATAATTTCTAATATGGCTTTCTTATATGTATTTAATAATGTCTGGAGGGCACTTCATGAAAAACTTTTGTTATATATCTATTTTATTACAAATATTTTTTCTGGAATTACTTGGCCAACTTTGAGCAAACTCATCTAGTTGTTCTCGGCAGATGTTTTGCATTGCAGATGTTTTTTTGTGGGATTTTAAATACTTATACGAAGAGAGAAATCTGCCAAAAAGTACGAAATGCAAAAAAGGTCAAAATTGCTACCGGGAATTAATGTAAACATGCCAGCAATCGTGAGACCAATTTTCTTGCTTTTTGGTTAATTTTAATGCATTTCATTTCCGTTTTCTACTATAAAATCCTAAAAATAAATGGGTTTCATCATTTAATGTTACTTTCAACACACTTCTTAACAATGTGTTCAATTATAAGCAAGGTTTACGATTATTGGCACCGTCGCGTCGCGACCATTGAAGTGAAGAAATTTTCCTAGTTTGCAAAATATTAATTGATAATTTAAGAAATGCGCTATATTAAAATTTTCAAGAAGAAAAAAAAACACTTAAGGAAAAGTCTTCTGCAGGAATTAATTTTATTCCTATGAATATAAAACATTCACAATCGCATCTTATTTAACACAAATATTGACGGTTGGATTCCTTGGTATTGTATGCATTGGAAAATTTATCTTTAAACAAATTTACCAAGATGAAATTTTTTTTTTAAATGAAAAATAGTAATTAAAAATAGCATTTTCAAGTATTTTCTTTGTTGATTTTGCCCCCACAGTGAAGCCTTAACTATTTCCTAAATTTAGTATATTTAAGACTTGAATAAAAATTAAATTTCTATAATTACTTAATGAAATAATATTTCAACTACCAGAGGTCAAATTTTTATGTTGTAAGAATTTGAATAAATGTTGCAAACATTGAATTCATGCCAACGAATCTTCCATTCTTTGGCAGTGAAAACTGTTTTCTGCATTATTCTTTTTTTACAAAGTAAATTTTCAAGATTCGAGTTCATAGCACCGTTTCTCTAGTAAAATATTCAATTTGATGTAAACAAGAATTAAAATGATTCAAGAATAGCAATGTTATTTTCAAAGTCCCTTTTGCCCGGCGGTTCACCTTGTCTCGGTCTACCGAATAAACGAGACACGTCCGAAATGTATGTAGTTACGGATTTTCTTGTTGTCATTCAAAATACAGTATTCTTCAACCCCCACGGTGAACACTTTGACATTTTTGATACTTTGAACCATAAAATAGCGAAAAAAATTAACCTTTAAGTTTGACTCCATCAGAATTTTTTTCGTACGGAGGTCATGCAAAGAGTTCTGATGGCTTCATTATACGCGTAAAACGAATCCCGCTGTTTTATAGACTCACGTCGATGGTAAACGACACGACCTCTGACGCCATGTACGCGGGTGGATTTTAATGGTGTGCATTATGGTGGTTTGAATGAGACCTCGTTCCAGGCGGCCTTAATATATCAGGAAGGTTAAGACATAGGTGCCGGCAGGATGGACTCCCTGCGGACTCTGAATTCGAATTCGCGTTTTATCTCGAGGCCTCGCCATTCGTTTCGCCATATTTATCTGGTCTCTAAGATAAGAAACTTTCAGATCATTCTGAATCCTGAACAGCAATGGGTCTCTTCAAGATTTTGCATTCCTACTACCTGATCACTAATTCCGACCTAATGAAAAATTTAATTCTATACGAGGAAATGCTGGATAATCGATAACTTCTCTTGGCTCGAGTTTTCTTGTACGTCCATTGAATAATAGAAAAAATGACAGAATCAATTCACTAAAAAAACTGGGTGTTTGGTCATGTTGCGATTGAAGTAAAAGTTGGCATCCTTCAGAACTGATATTGCAATCGAACTCTTTCTGAGGATTCCTTTTTAGATCGTTAATATCCGATAGATGACATGTGACGGTTGACGAAGTTTTCAACTGCGTCAGTACCAAAAAGCACGGAACTATTTGAAATCAATAAATATTATGAATAATCATACATCTCGTATACATTATCTTCCTTTAAAGAGTAATAATTCTCTATAATTTTAGTTTTTCTATTTAATTTTTCCGAATGAAATAATATTTAATCTGTATTATAAAGTTAAAGGTGCATCATTAACTTGTGAAATCTTTTAATCAAGTCGAGGCAGAAAATGAGTTCTTTACAAAAATTCTCATACTTTTCGAACACCTTATTAAATTTAATGCAGATAAAGCGGCCTATATTACTCTTTTAATATCTAAGAAGGTGGCCTACGAGAAGGCTTTCCAGAATGCTCTTGAATCTGCCAGAGGATCGGCGGATTTCTGGAAGGTAGATACATTTTTTAAGTCCAGTTTGGCGTTTGGCAACAACATTAATTTGAAATCACGGCAAGAATTTAGGAACAGTTTGTATTCGCCTAAAATTACCGTTGTTTCTGCCTGGACTGTGAATACAAGCCCTCTTCCAGATTATCCGAACACCAGACACGAAATAACATTTGCTATCAGTTTTGTAAAGCTCTTCCGAAGTTAGGTGTGGATTGCCGGGAATGTGTTTTTTGGAGGATCTGGGAGAATGAGGAGAAAAGACCCAAGTGTTCCAAAGTGCATTTCAGTATGGCGTGAGGGATCTCAGAAGACCCAAGTGTTCCAAGGATGAAAAAGTATTTGTGCTCGCTGAATATCTTACCACCTGTATACTCAGTAAATAAAGGACAATGTGATATTCTTGTAAATTCTATGTAAGTAGTCTTGTACTTTGTCCACCCTGCCTCTGATTCGATTTTTGACAGTGAAACTGTCCGGGTTGGTAACAAACTCGTTCTTTTTCTCCCTCTTCTTAGGGGATATACTCATGTGCATGATCTACAAGAACGGGGATAAAGAGGATACTGGTTTATATAGGGATATAGCGCTTCTGAATTGTATAGCCAAGATATTCACACGGATTCTCCTGGATTGGTGGAGTGAATGCATAAATCACAGTGTGTGCCTGAAATCCAGGCAGGCCTTTCCTTCTGTAAATCACGATTTACTGTGGAATAAATTATTGAGTTTGGTTGTCAGCACAAAATTCATTAAAATATTGAAGATTCTGTACGACACGGCTAGGGTGTCCATTCACACGCCAGAGGGCTTTACATCCCATGTTGACGTGAATTGCGGTATTCTTCACGGTGAACTTCTTAGTCCAGTCTTTTTTATTTTGACAATTAGTTATTTTGAAAACTTCCTGCTCAGTCGGAACTGAGCTGATGACATCGTGTTGCTTGCCGACTATCGTATTGATCTCCAGGGAAAAATTAATGCTCTTGCTGAATATTGTAAAATCAATCATCTGGAGGCCAATACATCTAGGACGAAGACCATGGTCTTCAATAAAGGAAGGAAGCCTAGGTAAGTTATTCGGGAGCCCAGGTACCTTCGCTCTGGCCTGTGCAAAAAGGGTGGCTGCTGCAAAGATTGCTGTAGGATCGACGTTGCAGGTCCTCCGAGCGTCCAAGTCGGAATCTTGGCGCACCAAACAAATATTGTACCAGAGTCTTGTCTCAAATGTTCTTTTCTATGCTATAGGAATCTGGGGGTTAAGATATTGTGTGGAGGAGAAGAAAATTCACAGTATCTTCTTTAGGAGATTTTTGGGACTCCCTACACATACTTCGTGATATGTACTAAGACTAGAGCTCAGGCGAGTCTCAAGTGCGCCTAACATCGTAAAGTTGGGCCTAAACTGATTAGAAAAGGTGCTGGGTACGGGTCTGAGAATATGCCTGAAGTGCCTTCAGGACATGGAAGACTCTGGTGCAGCAGCGCACAAATTTTATTTGGTTCTACAGGTAAAAAATCTGCTCTCGTTGTGTAGGGCGGAGGGCTTATGGTCTGGACTAGACTTGGTGAGTCTGCAAAGTCCAACAAAGAGATCATTTTAGGGGATAGATCTAAAGGGGCAACAGTACCTTAGATTTGGGATTTCCTTCAAATGGGCCCGACTCCTTGCTCAGGTTCGTCTCTTAGGATCGGTTAGAGGTACATTCTCCATAGGGGATCTTAGTTTTAGATTGGTGACGGGGAAGCTCTGCTCAATCTGCAACCAGGAAGTGGAAGAGAACCTATTGCATCTTTTACCGGAGTGCTCGACATATAGAGACCTAAAATCGGATTGCTTGGGGTCATTGGTAGATCTTACATCCTCTGGTGCGTTCACACTAAATCATGGGGTATCAAATTTTTGCAGCTATTTTTATCTAGGATTTAAACTTGATATAATAAGCTGTAGAGGATTAACAAAAATTAAGGAGCACAACTTCAGGGCATACTAACGTCAGAATGCAATGTAATGTGACAACAGTGGCATCGCGACCGTAAACTGCGACAGGGAGCTGTTTTTCAAAATGTTATTCGGAATATACTGAGATGTATTTAGAGCTCAGAAATAATTACTAAAATGATAAAAAAAAAGTAATTGATAGCATTAATAATAGTCCAGGTGTTCAAAATACATCTTCCTCGAGAAATTTGTGTTTATAACTGGAATTTAAGACACCCTGATGGGTTTTCGAATGTCTAGTCATTCTACGAAATAATCCTGGTAATCTAGGTGTTTAACATACATCTTCCCCAAGGAACTTGTGTTCATTACTAAAATTTAAGACCCTGAGGGTTTTTCAAATCCATCGGTGCCTTGGTGCTAGATACCTGCCCGAGATATCCTTTACTGACATTTTTTTGCCTTTTGAGGATAGCACTCCATTTTTTATTAGTTCATGTAGGGTGATATTATTTTTAATAAGACTCATTTTGTGTAATTCTAGAAAAACAGTTACGCACTTTTCGGCAAAAGACGGTATTTTACCATTTTTTATTAAGATTGGTTTGAAGGCCCAAAACCGAGACTAAAATTTATGTTTGAGTTATTTTTTTTTAAACTATAAAATATTTGAGTAATATTTATGAAGTAATTCTAGAAATTTTCTTATGAGAAATTATGTGAAGAACTATAAAGAAGCAAAATATCGTTCTAAGGGAGTGTTTTAAATCATTTTAGGGTAGTTGTCTATCATTAGCACATGTTTTAAATTTTAAAATGTCACGTTCAATCATTTAAGGCAGAAAATATCTAAGGTCTATAAAAAAGGACATTACATACTTGCAACCCCTATAGACGGTGATTTTTTCACTTATAAGGCTAGTATTCTGTATAAAATTAGTTTAAAATTATTTTCAGTGATGCGTCTCATTATTTTATTGTTATAATTATTGCTTTTGCTTAACTCATTTACCATTTTCATAAAAAAGAGTAACCCTTTTTAGCGTTTAAAGGCGTTGGACCATGAGTTAAACATTTTTTTAAATTCATAGAAGATAGCACAATTATTTATTTTTTTAAGGCACCCGAGTAAACAGTATCAGCAACACCCTAAGAAAAGAACGACAATTAGGGATGATTGCATTTATTAAAAAATGTTAATATAAGTCAGTTGGATAAAATTTTCCATCCGTTTTTTTCAAACGAGTATATGATTTTAAAAAAAATTGTATCAAACAGAAGTGAAGTCTCACCAAAAACAACCTACGATGCGAAAAATTCCTCTAAATAAAAAGTTATCAGTACAATCGACATAGTTTTTGAAATCGAAGTTTGTCAAGTAATTTGAAAAAATATCTAAATTTTCAAATTGATCAAATTGCAAATTACAGAAACTTTCAGAATGTATTGTATACCATTAAGCCATTTCCCTTTCAGGGTAGGCGTGACACTATCCGATTCGGGTAGTGTTTCTAGGTGGATAGTTTTCTTGTAGTTATAAATAACTACAAGTCTGGCCTCACCACACCCACGATGTGCCAACAGCACGCAGTATTCTCGAATGGTCACCCATCCAAGTACTAACCGCGCCCAACACTGCTTAACTTCAGTGATCTGACGAGAACTGGTTTTTTCAGCGTGATATGGCCGTTGGCATTATTAAAAAGTTAAAAAAGGAAATCTTAGCGATATTTTCTTTTTTAATAATAATAATGTCGGCAAGATTTCAATTTAACAATTAAAACCTGCCTACGAATAATCGTTCTCGAAATATCGACAAATTTTACCACAGAATTACTTTTGAATAAAAAATTATTTGGACTTAATACTTTGGTTATGTATTAGTGTAAACATGGACATACTATAAACGCAGTTTCCTTTGGAACGGTTACCTTGGCCTAGAATGTTAAAAGTGTCGTGGACTTGCACTTGTACAAAACAGCGTTTATACAATCTCAGTCTGTGTAATGTAAATTATATTCAAGTTTAAACTCAAAGAGTCACTGAGTTTTATAGCACCGCAGACAAGGTTTCCTTATAAAAGTCAAATTATCTTTTCCTTCACCATCAGTTCTATTCTGTGATTACATAGTTTCTTATCAAAATGGGCATACTATATCTTATTTGAATGTCTCAATTAAAACTTTTGACGCTTTTCTCGCAAGAAATTGTGACTTCATCTAAAAAGAATATTGGGAAGTGAAATAATATCCAGCCTGTTCAAAAATGATCAATTCTCACTAGAAGTACTTACAATTTTACCCATCTCTCTGTCAAAATACTCTGACCAGAACCTACAAATACTAAGTCTTGAGGAGAGAAAACTATGCTGCTAGAAGGTTTTTATAAGACAACATTATCTCACCAAACATATTTACAAACAACCTTATTTATGAAATCAAAGTTTGCGAAGTAATTTTAAAAGATATCTACATTTTTGCTTCCTCTTAGAGAAAGTTTTGTAATGGTAACATTTTCCAAAATTTTTAAATTCATTCAATTAAACCTTCCTCAATTTGAAAATGTCTAATACATTGTTCTAAGCAATTGTCCGGATGTGTGTGTGTGGATGTCACACTTTTTGTGAACGAGATAACTTGAAAACGGTTGCAAATAAATTGATGAAATCTAGAGTGCTTATTTTCACCACTAATATTTTGGAACTGACTGAATGATTTATAAAAATATTTTTTTTAGCACTCAATAATATTTTAAGAAACGGTTTTTTATAGTAAAACTGTTTTCATTAACATAATTCAAAGTTGATGCAAGAACCCAGGCGGAAATATTATATATAGTTTATATATAGTGTGAAGTATTATATATAATATTCATTTGTTTTATACATTTTTTATATAAAACAAATGAATATTACATATAATACTTCACACTATATATAAACTATATATAATATTTCCGCCTGGGAATATAAAAGATTTCTTGGTTTAAGACGAATCGATTGATCTATAATATTAATACATTTTATTAAAGAGTAAGGAAGTTATCGTCATTTATATTATATTTAAAATCGATTTTTATAGTAAAAATTTTTTCATTCTCATAATTGAAAGTTAATGCGAGAATAGAAAAGATGTGTTGATCCGAGACGAATGGATTGACCTATAATATTGATACATTTTATTGAAGAGTAAAAAAGCTATGGTAATGCATAATATTTGAAAATACGGTTTTTTATAGTAAAACTTCTTTCACTAACATAATTCAGAATTGATGCAAGAACGAAAAAGATTCCTTGATTCGAGACAAATCGATTGATCTATAATATTAATACACTTTATTGAATATTATGGAAGTTATGCTCAATTATAATATTTGAAATATCTGTTTCAGACAGAAAAACTTTTTTCATCGACATAATTAAAAGTTGACGCGTAAATAGAAAAGACTTTCCGGCTCATTAGAGACAAATTCATCAAAAAGGAAAAAAGAGGGAGAAAAAGGAAAGAGTTCACCAAAACCAACTTCTCACTCCTTCTTCATTCTTTTTCTGTCTTTTTTATACTACTAAGGACCAACATGATTCAAAGCCAATTTAGATTTCCTCATGAATAATGAATGAGTATGAATAATAGAAACTTATGCTAATTAAAATTTAAATAATACCTGAAAATAAAAACCATAGATATTTATACAAGAAGTTTCTTGGTCTAATTCTCCATTTATTGGTGATTATTGCTATAGAGCGTTCTTTCTGAAATTATGGATCTTAACAACAAGTAAAAAAAGAGAGAATTCCTGGAGATGTTATTCATAAAGAGAGAAAGAGAGGGTAACAAAGCTATTAATTAAAAAAATATGTATCTCAATTTGTATGAATTTTTGTATGAATGTCCATGGTTTTTATTTTCAGCTATTATGTGAATTTTAATTAGCATAAGTTTCTATTATTCATACCTGTAGTTTCCCTATAAATAATTCCTGATTAGAAAGTCCAAATTGGCTTCGAAACATGTTGGTCCTTTGTAGTATAGAAAAGACGGAAAAATAATAAGAAAAGAAATAGAGGTTGATTTTGATGAACTTTTTCCTTTTCTTCCCTCTTTTTTCTTCTTTAATATATTTTTCTCTAATCAGATTTCGATCCATAAAATGCTTCATGAGAAAGTGGATTTCATTTCGATTTTCGATGAATATTTTGTCTCTTTTCTATATACAGAAAAAAGAAAGAGCAAGAAAAAAGATTCAAAAATATGTACTGATTCATGCGATTGTTAACAGTTTTTTATGATGACATGCAAAACAGCATGATGATTCTTCCCTATGAAGATGTTATACATTTTATAAGCCCTTAATTAGAAGAAAATTAGAAAACAAATCTATCAGTCAGATTTATACAGACCTAATTCGAAATGCGCTTGCTGATCGTTTGCCTTGTGTAGGCTGTAGGTACGATTAATTACTAAAAAATCGACTCTTCTTCGTAAAAAGTACTGAATCTCGAGAAATAATCAATGAATCAAAATTTCCTAAAAAGTGGATTAAGGATTCTATTCAACAGACTTATCTCGATATTTGTATACTAATTGGTTAATTATTTTTTAATTAATTTTATCAGTGGTTAATTGGCATTATAGTTTCGACGTGTATGTTACTTAATTCTATAATGTGAAGGTCTGCCTTTGTGTCCAACATAGTAACAGTCAGAATTTAAACAGTCAAATTTGTAAACTACATTCCTTTTGTGAAGAATGTCTACTCTATTTTAAAAAGGCGGAAAAAGATTTGAGTTAGATTTTATGGGTCTGAACATTGATGTAATTTTGTCGTAAAATGGTAGCAAGTTTGTCCGTTATTTCCAAGATATATGGAACCACCGCGAAACTTTTCAAGCCGTTAGATTATTTTTTCCCCAGTTGATTGTAAATGTTGTCTATTCTGATTTTAATTAATCTATTGATGAGATTTACAGTGTAACCATTATCGATTAAAATTTTTTGTACAAGTTAAATATTTTGTGTTCTGAATTTAAATGAGGATTATTTAATAGCTGTATATATGAGTCCGAATATCATTCCTTTCTTTAGTGCCCAAGGATACTGTGATAGGGCCATTCTTAGTTCTGTTGACAGTAAAGTCTATAAAGTTGAGTTTTTTCTTTTTCAAAAGTGAATTCAAGATTTGAGACGAAAGAGTTGCAGCTTTCTAAAACTTAATGTAACTTGGATTCCAGATTGATCAAAAAAATATCCTCTACGTATATTTTATAAAATGGTACTTCAAAACTTAAGGTTGAAAGACAATAAATTTCGAGAGTATTCATTAGGAATTCATCTTTTGGTATAAAACTATATGGAGCTATTTCATCTCATTTGGTTTTGATGCACTGTAGAGCGAGATTTATTGATATTGTAGAAAATAAATTTACCACACCTAAAGATACAAGAACATGCTGTTTGGGCATTTTGAAGTCTTTATTGTCGTTTAAATTACTGTCAGCTGTCTTTAACATTATAGTTTGATTTTTCTGTTAAGATTTTTAGAATATTAGCGAAACATTTATCTAATTTTGAGGTACGGCTATTTTCTATTGTCTATCAATAAATCTGTAACTTATAAATATTTATTCAACAAGTTAGTCGCACTGTATTATTGAAAATTAAACTTAAAGCCAACGGCCATGCAGCGTTGGGCGCGGTTAGTACTTGGATGGGTGACCATTCGAGAATACTGTGTGCTGTTGGCATATTATGGCTGTGGTGAGCCCAAATTTGTAGTTATTTATAACTACAAGAAAACTATCCACCTAGAAACACTACCCGAATCGGGTAGTGTCACGCCTACCCTGAAAGGGAAATGGCTTAATGGTATACATACATAATGGTATACAAACTAATAATTAGGTTTTGATACTCTAACTTTCTGAGATTTATTTGAAAAAGAAATTTGAATTAAGTAATGCATACCTTATTTGAAATTTTAATGATTTCACCTACGTAACATTAAACTAACAGTATGCCCATTATTTTAAACATTAAATATATTATTTAAGTGAATGATGGACGAATGAAAGTGTTAAACTACTACAGTAGGAAGATCGTTTGTTTAATAGCATTAGTTCTTGAAAGTGAGATTAGGTTCGTTATGTTTACTGGTGTTTCGATTTGTACACTCGAAATCTGAATTAGTACAATTTTTACCATTTTTACTATAATTGAGTGGTTGACTAACGAAGTGGTAATATTTTACCATTTCTCCAACGGTATAGTAAAAAATCATAAGTTTACTTTACGAAAGTCAATTAGCGAAAATATTAACTAACTCTTTATTGATTTCGGTTAGTAATCAATATAACTCACCTTTTCTTGTCGATTTTTTTCGATTTAAAATGGTAGACCTAAAGTGAATGATCAATGTTTTTGAGATGTGTTGTTGTCACGAAGTAGTAGTAAGGAGAATCAACCATAATGCATTTGCGGCGGATTTGAGGCAGCTTTCTTAAAAATATTTGAGGGGGGGGGGGGTCTCCCATACCTTGTAATTGGGATATCTGCGAGAGCAAGGTTGGCTGAGAGACAAGTTTCATTCAAATTTAGCGCCAAAATAGTGACTTTCGGCCAATCTCGGCTCATTCTGAGAGTGCCTCGTGTAACTTCGTGGCTCTCGCAGATGTTCTACTATTACTTAATGACTGTTGTGTTTAATCGAATTCAAGCAAATTTGGTACGGTGAGAGACATTATAAGTATAAATAATTCTTTTATTTCCATCGTACTTTATGTTTGTGGATGTGACGTAACCTATTTACAAGTTTCACAATATGGCCTTCTTATTGCTCTAATATAAAGTTGAAATATTACACAACAACGTTCTATGTATGAACGTTTTTATTTGTTACGTATTCCATTTCTATAACCTTCTTCTATATTATTAATTTTCTATTAATCTTTCGTGGCTCACTTTTCTCTAGTTGAAATATTATAATTTCACTATAATATAATTAATGAAAAAATATCAATCATCAAAATATTACACTATTCTTTTTATTTTATTCATTATTATCACCAGCGCAGTATCTTATTTATCTTTTTAAAAGTTTATTCTATATGTCGATTACGCGAATAATACCGAAATTAAGTCTGTGCATCTTCACTTTATCACTTGCAAAGTCAGACAGCAACATTTCATTTATCGACCTTGGTGCGAATGATCAGAAGCAACTGCAGGTAGCCTTGCAATAAGGCCCAAGAGGCAATGGCTTAATTCGATTCCACACCGGGTAGCAGTCAGGAGTCTGGGATAAATTTACTGATACAAAAGTGGACGATACTCTTCGTCTCTTTTCCTCTCTATAAAACATGATAAATCTCTCCAGTAGGTACTCACCGGATGCAGAGTTCTCTTTAAAATAATTCTCGATATTGGTTTTGACGCTGCCCTCGGGACAGGTCCCGTAAATCATTTTGCGCTACCTACCGTGTGCCAACCTGAACGCAGTCGAGCTGAACTAACCATCGGTATATGTTGGCTCATTATCGTGACGTATGGTAACCGGTAAACCGTAAAGGCACTTAGGTCCACAGGGCGATTTCTGCTTTTTAGCTGAAGAATATCTTCAATACTTCGGTCTCGCTCGATGGATCCTCGATACGTTGGGGAAGTGGAATTTTTAGATTCCACTCACATTCGCGCAACAGGGGTCGCACTATTTCAGTTTATGATTTTTTTGATTTTGAAAAATATGTTGCTTATAGGATTTGGATTCTTTCATTTCTTGTTTAAATAAGGAAGTACTTAACTGGAGGCCGTTAAATGAACCTCAGTGCTTTTATAAATTTGTCCAAGTCCATTTGAAAAATAAACCAAGTAATTTACAACTAAAGTACCTCTTCTTCTCCTCAAGATTATATAATCCAAAAATTAAACAATAAATTAAACATATAAAGAAATCAATTCGTGAAGCTGGCGACAATCGCCCATCAGGAAGAATTTCATGGGCGAACCTATATTAATAATTCTTTTATACCTTCTGTCATGAGTCTCTTTCTCGTTCTTCACACCCTCTTCCCTTTCCCTTCCCTTCATAAACTCCATTACTCTCGCCCTCAAAATTTATATCAACTGTACCTCCTTTCCCATATACCCCTCCTCCTCAATCCTTCATCGTAGTACCTCTATATTCGTCACGATAGAGTGCTCCTCAGCACCTTTACCCTATATCTACCAATTTTATTTCCAAGGGGTTTTTCCTCTTTATTGGCCCAACACTTTGACCCTGAACCTCCTCACATTTTGGTCTCCTCCCTTTACTGATATCTCGCATGGGTGAGAGATTATCATTGTCCCCCCCTCTAACTTCTCAACCATATATATATATACTTATCGTCTCCAATGTAGCCATATACCCATATCACTACCATTATTCTGGTAAACTCTAAATCCTACACCTCCTCATGATCTCCCTGTTTATCCACTCCCTAAGTCCTTCATGGTACAATCTCTCACATTAACTCCTAGCTCATATGCTCATTACCTAGTTCTTTCCCCTTCACGGGCCCTATTGATTTACCCCACGAACAATTCCATTTTCCCTCAGCCTTTCCTATCTGTCAATATCCCCATCCCTAATTTACTCATCACCCTCGTGGGTGAGGGATTTTTATATCCCTCGCCCCTTATCTACTCACCCACATACGCATCGTACACCACTCCTCTCTCGAATATACCCATATAACTATATCACCACTCCTCTTCGTCCACCAGTATCGATGCCTCTCTCCTATACATTCATACTCCATCATTATCCTTTTACCTCAATTTCCTAGTTCCAACCCCTTTACTCGTGAGTCTCTTTCCTATACACTCACTTCCTACCTTCGAGCACACCGACCCCTCCTCCCATAGCCTCTTACTCGCTGCACAGGCACCACCCATATAACACTTTCCCTCTATCATTATAACCTCTTACCCTTATATGTACTTCATCCTTTACCTCCTCTAATCACACATTCTTCTTCCTCCACCATTCGAAATTCACTCCTATACCTTCATACCCCATAGTCCTTCTCTTACCTCCTTTCCCATTTCAACCCTTCACCCCTTCCCAAATTTCTTACAATGCACTCCCTTTCCTATACACTTACCCCTACTCTGGTGAAACTATTTCTCTATAATCTTCAACCCTTACCACTGTACCAAGCATCCTCCTTTCTCATACTTCCTTCCCCATCTTTCTACTAAACTGTCGGATCTCTCCTCAACTACGCATTTTCCAATATAAATTTTTACCCTTTTTCACCCCTTTACCCTAGGGGTATTGTTATTGGTCTCTTAAATTTCAGTTCTGAATAAGACACAGAAAACTGGCTAGTTTTTTGTTACAGCTTGCTGTTTATAAACCTTAACTGAAGCCCGTTTTTAAACTTAGAGCTAGAGTTAAACCCATTTTTTGTCTTAAAAGAAGACCGTAAGCCTATGCCTGTGCTTAAAAGAAGACTTCTTTTCCTTGAAGCAAGGCCAATTTTTCCAATTAAAATCTTTTCTGTCTGTGAACTTCCTCAGGGAAGATGTTCTTTAAATACCTGGACTACCAGGGAGACTTCCTATAAGCGCAGGGCCATTAACAAATTTTTCGATTTAACCTGATCAAAAATTTAATTCAAGCAACTTTTTATCACCCACTAAGGAGGAATGACCCTAAACTTCAAATCATTAGATTCTGTTTCAATTTTATAAATTGGAAGGTATTCCAAATCGAAACGTGCTCTGCAAATTTGTTAAAGTTTCGGAGTCTAGTTTAGAAGAAGAAAATACAAATTAACATGTAATCTTATAAAGATAGAGTCAATAGGGTGTGATACAATTAACGCTCTACCTAATTCTGATGCAATGAATGATAAATATTACTAACTCTTAAAGGTTTTTCGAGAACGTTCTCCCAATTTCATATTGATCGCGAGTCTTGAATTCGAGAAAATGTTTGTTCAATAATAAAATATTTGGAAATCGCAATTAAATTATCAAAAAAATGCCAACATCAATTAAATTTTAACATTAGAAGCAAATTTGGGTTATTTTGTTAATAATTTATATCCATTTTCAACGTAATAAAACTTATATCATTTCACTCTAAATGAAAAATATGGATCTTTCTATTAAGCTTTTACTTTCTTAGGTTGGTGGGTACTACCTGAAAAGTTTATCTCAGAATAAACTTTACTTTATTTTGTAGATAAAAGCATTTGTGAAGCAAAAATTTGTTCATTCGTAGTAGGTATGTTCCCTTCTGTAATTTACAATATTGTATGCAGAGGTTGATGACATTTTTAAAGACTTCCAAAATATGTCAAAGTCACACGCTTTTGGATCGGCCTTAAATCAAATGTTGAAATCATTTCATAAATTGATGAGTAGTTGTAAGTCTACCGGGATTTCAAGACCTCCAGAGTGGGGGAAGCAGACTAAGTATATATTGTGAAACATGTTCATTACAGTGTTGAAGATCCTCATGACATTATCTATACATAAATTAGTTCCATTTAAAGCCAATGAGGACCGTTATCAGTATTCTGTTCTTTACCTTCGTGGTGCTACTTGATTCTAGTGGTAAATATTATAATATACCTATAATTTCAATTGCAGTATTTTAGATAGCAGTCTATATTATTCTTTGTTGATATTCCAAAGTTTTTTTCATTTTATCTCTTTAATTGTAAGATAAAATTTTTCAATTTGTGGTTTTTTTAAATCTGAATTAAGGAGAAGATGGTCACTAACTTCGGTATTTCATATTCTGTTCTCACTTTTTTTTCTTCCTTGGAAAACATTTATTCAAAGAAATTTTATTGTCAATTTATTATAGATTTTATAATAAAACCTTTAGCGAAAAATTAAAAACTACAGTTAGAAATAATGGAATACAACTGATATTTAGTAGATCATAGGCTATCCTTGGATGTTTTTGGGACATTTTGGAATATTTAAAAATGCCATGTGAGATATTACAATTTTGGAGATGTTCTTCATAGCAAGAAGATATTTCCAGATATCATGTTCCCACGCACAGTAAAAAAAATGTTTAAAACTATACGAGAATCAATATCACTTTGATAAGCAACAAAAATGATACCAAAATCCAGAGCATATTGATTGGCCAAAGTGTATTATCGATTTTTGAGATCATAATGATCTGATTTTGGATCATGTAACAACTCAAGCCAAGATGACCGACGTTCTTGGAGTACTTTAGCTCATATGCAAGCTTTTTATCATTTTTATCATGCTGTGTACTTAAAAACTTAAAAAATAATTAATACTGATAATAGAATACATCTCCTGTTACGTGTAGTTGTCACTTGTGCGTGGTTAGCAAAAATATTTAGGTTATGCCGTTATGACATCCGTGCCAAAAATTGGTGGCCATTTTGTTTCGTTTGACAGATGAGGTTGAAAGGATATCAAAATGATTTGAATGGACAGAACATTATGATCTCGAGAGTCAAATGATCGCTGGCGCAAAATGTTCCGCAGCAGAAGTGATACTTTTTTTACTGTGTGACGAATATTACGCGGGACTCTTGAATATATAAAAATGTTACAAAAAACATCCCTACGATATCCCAGGTTATTTCCCAAAGATATTTTGGAACATTGATCAGATCTCTCCCAATATTGTTTTATTTTGAGGGTTATAACTCAATATGAAAATTGCCATTGGAAGAGATTACGTTGAATCAACAAAAACGTATTTTTCTGAAAACTGTATTCTAGCTGTAAAAATATATTGATATACTTTGTTATATGGCATGGTTTGTTCAATGAATTAGACATTATGACATTAAATAGAAAATCCTTGATTGAGGCAGCTTCAAACTTATGGCATGGATATATTCTTTGACATTTAAAATTAAGAAACCATTTCCTTGGTATTTGCAAACTTTAGAAAACCATGATAGAGATCATTTTAAAACTATCATAATAGTTCAGGAATTCAGTTCTTGCAAAACATCAATTTCGCACATATTCAGAATATTATAGCAGAGCGAATTACATACCTATTAGCGTTACCAAAAAAAACCTAATACTGTTATTCTTAACACTTACCAAACGTGATATGCATAATATGATATTTCAAACAGTTTCTTTATGTTTAATAGTAGCATTATGGGGTTGAATGAGTCGCATTTTTTCCTTAATATCCCGAATCAAAATTTTAGTCCTACTTTAGACCTCTAAATGTAGGTGTTAATAGGTTTTAAGAGGACCCGTAGAGCGTTTCATTTATATTGGATGTAAGCCTTCTTGCAGTCCTCCAAAGTGGCACATAAGTCCATTTTTCCCACTTGTAGGACTGAAAGAGGGCTTAATTTAAACCCTTTTTAGACCTCCAATGTCTTCAGTGGGGAAAAAGTCGTACTGCGAAGCAGAACCTCAGATTTGTGGTCTTTTGTTAACATTGCAAGGTTATAATAACAGTTAACAGACGAGAAACGCATTTCTTCAGTTACTTGACGCACACAAATCTAATGCTATAGCTTAACTTAACACTGCACTACTATGACATATAACGCACTTTAATAATGGAGCATATGGCACGCTGAGTGCATCTGGCGAAAAGGTCTTTATATACTAACCATGAAAATTCTTAGCGCTTGTGAGAAACGACCAGTGCCGGGCCGAACATTTTTGGTGCCCGAGTCGTGTTTAAATTTCTTATTTCAACCTTGGATATTTGTGTAACATTTTTGTCACTGAAGTGTTGTATAATAACTAGGGGAGAGAGGGTTATGGTGGCCGGCTTTAAATCAAATGTAAATCAATGCTTTTTCATCAACCAAAGTAAAGTATTTTGCAAAACCCAGTACGTGATGTTGCAAAATTTAGTGAATTTTAATATATCTATTTGTTTATTTTTAATATAAAAATATTTAATTTCATATACATATTACTTTAAATGTATTACTTTACGAGAAAAATCCATATTCTTAATTATAAAATAAGATATTGCGGAAAGATAGGCAATAGATTTTTGTCTTCTTTTTAGTTAAAAAAATTCTTGAAATAATAAAGAAGTGTCTCATCATCCCAAAATTCGGATCGAGTAGTCAAATAAATTTCATAAGATTGTCTAGTCGTCCCGAATTTTCAAGGTATCTAGTCCATCTTATTTTTCAACTCCCTTATTTTTTCGGGACGAATAGACACAGCCAAATAATAAACTGATTCGGATTTTAATAGTCTTATTTTTCAGATATAATTGTTATATTCAATTCATGTTTCAAATTCAAAACATATATATTATTATATAAAAACTGAAAAACACTGAACAACATGAATCAAAAAAGGAACTATGAAATTATAATACATTATTCTTTCGGAAGAAAAAGCGAAAAAAATCCTTATGTATCAGAATGAAAGTACATATAATTCAAAACATTTTAAGCTCAATTTTTTAATTGAAAGAAAACTAAATGGTGAAATTTTTAATGCTCAGTTCAATGGCAAGTCACATTAATAATTTTTCCTAATACTTTTTTCATTTTTCGGATCTGAAGGAAGAAATTGCTTCTCTCTCAACAATTTAAATTTTTTTCTAATTTAAAATATTACAATTTTTAATTTCGACCAAGGAGAATAATATTTTTTAGAAATCATATTATTAACGTTACTAAAGCTCGAAAAGTAGCATTAATCTGCCTGATTATCCATAAGTGTTTTTACTATGTATTAACAAATTAAATAATTAAAATTGATTAACGTACAAATACAGGATAATTGCATAGGTCCTCAGAGAACGAAAAGAGGGCCTCGAGTGCTACACAGGATATTTGGAGGTCTTATAGAGGACTTGAAAATATGAGTATGAGAATTTTAAGAGATTCTAAATAGGGCTAAAGTAGGTCCAACGGGGTTCAAAAGAGGACATGGCGGGTTAAGTAGGGCTAAAGTAGGTTCTATTTGGAATTATGCAGGGCTTAAATAGGGCTAAAATTTCGATTTGGGATCTGACATCATGTTTTGGGTTTCCAATCATACAATTGCCATTTTTACAGCAATTACCGTTAATTAAGAACTGAAACAAGATTAAAGTATGAGTGATAAAAAAATCCCGCGTGAAAAAATTTTGCCTTGCTCAAGCATGGATCAAAAATAGGTCAATAATGTTTAAAGATTGTTCAAGAATGGGACTAAATTTGATGGTTTTCAGAGTTCAACTTGCGCATAAAAACAATAATAACGAGTTGCGCAATAACTAAAACCTTACTAATTCTCTCTTTTTATTATTTCCCATAAATTGGCCTAGTTTCAAGCGCTTTTTGGACTAACGAAAGAGTTTTGTCATGTGCAAAATTTTAAAAACCCCGTGATCCTGAGGCCAACCCGAAAACGCGAACGACTAGGCCGACCCTACCCAATTGTCACTTTACACACACTCACTTTCGAGGAATTCATGTAACTCGAGGAATTGAAAAAATTCAGGAAATTAATAGAATTCAAGGCAATCAGAGAATTCAAGAAATTCAGATATTTTCAGGAATTCAGAGAATTCAAGGAATTCGGTGAATTTAAAGAATTCGGTGAATTCAAGGAATTTAGAGAATTCACGGAATTCATAGAATTCCAGGAATTTGGAGAATTCACGGAATTAAGAGAATTCAAGGAATCTTTAGAATTCAGAGAGTTTAAAGAATTCAGAAAATATTAGGAATTCAGATAATTGAAGGAATTCAAAGAATCCTGGGAATTCCTTGAATTCTGAAAATTGAAGGAATTTTGAGGATTCAAGGAATTGAGGGAATTGCTTGAATTCTGAGAATTAAAGGAATTTCAAGAATTCAGAGAATTGGAGTAATTATCAGAATTCCCGGAATTCAAGGCATTCTGTGAATTCTCAAAATTTCTTCAATTTTCAGAATTTGAGGAATTTCCAGGATTCCTTGATTTCCTTGAATTGTCTGAATTCCTCCTATTTTTCGAATTTCCTGAATTCTCCAAATTCCTTGAATCCTCTTAATCCCCTGAATTCCCAGAATTCCCTGAATTTCCTGAATTCTCTGAATCCCCTGTATCCTTTGAATTCTCTGAAGTTACGGAATTTCTGGGATTCACTGAATTCTGCGAATTCTCTAAATTCCCTGAATCCTCTGAATCCCCTGAATTCCTTAAATTTTCTGTATTTCCTGAATTCTTTGAATTCTCTAAATTCCCTTAATTCTCTGAATTCTCTGAATTCCATGAATTCCTTTAAGGAACTAAATTCCTTCAAGGAACTGAATTCATTGAATTCCCTGAATTTCTTGAATTCCCTGAATTTCTTGAATTCCCTGAATTCCTTGAATTCGTTAAATTCCTTACATTCGCTAAATGGCTTGAATTCGCCTTTTGAAGTCCTCACAATCTATGAATTCCTTGAATTCTATGAATTCCTCGAAAATGACTGTGTGCAAAGTGACATTGGGTAGGTCGGCAGGCTCACGGAATTTTAACAATTTTGCACATGTCAAAACTCTTTCTCCCACTGCTTCCTTAAAAATAAAAATTTTCTGACTCAAGTCTGAGAAATGTATATTATCTAACAATCGAACTTTGAGCTGCAAAATATTATTATTCTACTAGGAAGTATCGTTTTAAACACATTGTAATAGATTTCTGAAACTTACATTTTGAGTGATGCGTACAGGTTTGATGTTTGGAACCAATTATGAATTTTGATTCGAAAAAGCGCTTAAAACTATACAAATTTATGTGAAATGATAAACAGAGCGAATTAGTAAGGTTTTAGTCATAGAGGAACTCTTACGTTGAGCATGGGACGTGGCCACAAGCAAGGCTCAAGCCACGAAACGATCCATACATGTCCCATTCTTGAACAATCTTTAAACATTTTTGACCTACTTTTGACCCATGCTTGAGCAAGGCAACTTTTTTTCACGCGGGATACACATTGGGTTCTTTTGGGTAACATTTATGTGTCCTATATTTAGTCAGTATAATTTATATGATATTTTAGGTAATAAAAAGTGTTAATTTCTACTTCTTCTTACAGAATCAACTTTCAGAAATCGACCGGTTCCACTAAATGAAGTGTTCAAATACCTCAGAGAAACTGCTGATGATATTGTGGGTACTACAGGTATTTATTATTTCAAAACAAAAAATGGTCCCAAGGTAGACATACTCTCACATGGCTTGGGTATCGATATTACTCCACTCAAAATTATAGAGGAGGGTTTTGTCATTGGACTAAGGATAAATAATAAACTTGCTCCAATATATGATCAGAATCGTAAACAAGTTGTAGTTCGCGTCTCTGACTCGAAGAATGTTCCACTCCGCAAATGTGATATTAAGGCTTTAAAGTATCATCGCACGCTTCCATGGCCTCTTGATAATTATAATCAACGACCAACTTCACCAGATCGCTCAGAGAGACGAGCTGACTTTTTCAGCAATTTTAGAAGAGCTCTTCCTTTCGTTGGAGGCACTAGAGGTATTTATGATTACAAAACAAAATATGGTCCAAAGGTAAAAATATTCGAACATGACAATGATATTTCTAGAATGAAGATTTTAGAACAGGCTTTCATCATCGGATCAAATATGCATAATGAACTTATTCCAATATATGATGTGAATGGTGCAGAAATTGTAACACATGCCAGTGACTCGAAGAATATTTTACTACTCCCACATGATATCGATATACCGTATTATCGCCCTATTCAATCACCTCTTGTTAATCATCATCATAGAGGTCCTGCAGAATCATCGGCTCAAGCAGCAATGCGACGAAGAGAGCACCATTAACTCAAGTCAAAAAAACTTTACTGAAAAGGTAATGTACACTGTTAAAGATGTTTGGGATTTTACTAAACTTATACTATACGAGTGAAAGGAAAAATTTTAATACTATTATTGGAAGGTGAAATTGCAATAGGTATACACTCAGAAAAAAGTTTGGTTGATTCAACAAAAATTTGGTTGGAACAAACAAATAAATACATTGCTATATGGTCAATCAAATGTTTGGTTGATTTAACCAAATTTTTGGGTTAATAAAGTTTGGTTGATTGTAATAAATATTTTGGTTAATTCAACCAAATCTTTTGGTTAATTCAAACAAATATTTTGATTGTTTCGTTCAATCAAAATGTATCTAGATCTTGACTTTAAAAAAATTGTATTCTATGTCAAAATCTTTTGATGACAAACTTTTGATAAGCATCACTTTCAGCATTAGAAAACCGTACTTTCACCCAATTTGACAGAAAGGCTTTTTTCATACATTTGTGTGGGGTTCTTTCATCACTTATGAATTTTGAGGTTGGATTGCCTGCTCCGGTGTGAACTCAAAATGCGCTGCATACTGTTTCAGACCCGAGTTTTTTTAAAAACGTTGACATTTTTAGTGTCCATTTGTTCGTATCACTCATTTTTTCACTAATTCGTGACACGTTGAGAAACTTTTCGACACGCAAACTGGTCACCGGCGCGGCGTGGGCTGACATCATCTGTTTCGATATGTTTAGTGTAGTTAATGAAAGTATTTGGTAGAGTCAACCAAATTATTTCGTTACTTCAACCAAATCATTTTCTAATAATTAATATATTCCGCTCAACACAGTTATTTGATTGAATCAAATAAACATGCTCAAATAAATAATTACTTTGAACTGACCAAATTAATTCGTTGTGTTTTTTAAAAATGACGAAAGGTTTATTTGCGCTGACCAAATTTTTTAGTTTCAACAAACAAATTAGGTTGAACAAACTGTTTTGTTGAATCAACTCAATCTTTTCTCTGAGTGTATTGCAATGCACTTAGAGAAATGATTGAGTTGATTCAACAATACGGTTTGTTCACCCCAATTTGTTTGCTGAAACTAAAAAGTTTGGTCAGCGCAAATAAACCTTTGGTTATTTTTAAGAAGCACAACGAGTTAATTTGGTCAATTCAAAGTAATTATTTAGTTGAGCATGTTTATTTGATTCAAAAAAATGAATGTGTTGAGCGGAATATATTATTCATTAGAAAATGATTTGATAAAAGTAACGAAATAATTTGGTTGATTCTACCAAATACTTCCATTAACTACACTAAACATACCGAAACAGATTATGTCAGCCCACGTTGGTGACCAGTTTGCGTGTCGGAACAGTTTCTCATTGTGCGTCGTGTCGCGAATTAGTAAAAAAA
>CAKNYM010052593.1:76825-91375 GCA_932195095.1 Andricus curvator
TGAGGACGCGCTACGTAGTGGTGATAGGAAACCCACCGAGTAGGCAACATGATTTAGTAGAACAAAAAAGTTATTTATTTTTTATAAATCCTAATTTTCAATTGATTTTTGTTCATTAAAATTTATGTAACAATAGCCATTGTAAATTTATGGTTATTTTTCATTATGAACATTACTCCTGTAAATATTAGTGTTCCTGAGGTATGCGCACTTTCATTCTCATGCATAATGATTTAATTTCGCTTTTTCCTTCAGATAAAAAAAATGTTTTCAAATTTCCTAATTTTAAAGTTTTGTTTGTTTAAATAATTGGTTCCATGAAATAAAATTAAAAAATAGGACTGAGTGATATTCTAAGAGCCCGCCGTGCCCGCTGTTATGATAAATTGTGAAAAATGAGAGTTTTATAGAACACGTCAATTCAAGAAAAGTCTTTGAATTTATATAAAGGTTTTCTTCCAACTCTTAGAGAGATTAATCATAGAAATCGGGCAATTCCTTAGCAGCAAATATCTTCAGCAGATATTCTTAATTTCCCTTTGAAAAAAAAGTATAGAACATTTTTAAATTTGATAGATTTTCTATCCAAGCAAAAAATGGTATTAGATAAAATGCTATACATTTAGCGAAAATTCAATCAAAAACTATCAACACATTTGGTAGAGCTTTCTATCAAAGTCTACTATCCAGAGATTCTCATTAAACCTCTATCAAATCTTATCCAAAAAGAAATTGGATCATATCCTATACTCCACAATTTCGGAAATTTCTGTCAAATTCTATCCATCTAAAAATATTATACTTTTCTGGCAACAGTTATCAAATCCTATGTTTCGAAACCTTGGAAGATTTGATCTTACTCTATCTATCGAGAAATCTTATAATTTCTTATCAAGATTATCTCGCTGCATATGATTTGATAGAATTTTAATAACATTATCTTGGTAGAAAAGTATAAGATTTTTAGAGGAGTAGAATTCGATAGAAATCTTCCATGTTCTGGAAAATATGATTTCATACTAAAAGTCCGATACGAATAAGAGTTGATAGAGTGTCAATCAAAAACTGTTCATAGAAAAAGTATAAGATTTTATAGCACATAAAAATTGATAGAAATTTCCGTGATTTCGAGATATAGGATTAGATACAACTTTGGTGGGGGATAAGATTTGATAGGGTTTCAATGAGAAAATATAGATAGAAAAGTGTAAGATTTTTTGTCAGATAGAGTCAGATAAAAAGTTCCAAGATTCTGGAACATAGGATTTGATACAAGTGTTGTATGATTTAGATTTAATAGAGTTTTAATGAGAAAATGTTGATGGAAAAGAATAAGATTTCTTGACAGATATAGAGGCAGATGAAAATTTCCAAGATTCTGGAACATTAGGATTTGATGCAAGTCTTGTGCGGTTAAGATTTAATACAGTTTCAATGACTAAATATTGATAGAAAGATTTTCCGAAAAACTTCCACAGATTTTATTCGATTTCTCTCAAAAAAACGTACTGAATTAGATAGAAATGTGGAATATCATATTTCATAGAATTTAATTGGATTTGTGTCAAAAAAAGTATACGCATGTACAGAAATTACTGAGACACTCGCCTTTTTGCAGTTCTATCCAAACGTTTGATAGAAATTTGTTGTCTTTTTAGTGGAACACTTCCGCTAAACATGATTAATTGATTATTTATTTTGATAAACCTTATGTCAAAAACGTTCAACCAAAATGTAAAGAAAATTCTTTAAATTGCGGATACATAAAGCGGATTGAAATGTATTAATTTTAATTTTACGAAATCCAATCGAACTTTTTCAGCAGGGTTATTTACTCCTGAAATCACACTTGGATGACCTCAGAAAACATCTTCATACAGGAATAGTCTTTTTATTTATTAAAAGGGGTTCCATTTTCAATCCTTACACATACACTACTATCGGAATTTGTCGATATGACTAGCGCCTAATGACCTCTAATGGAGATAAAAAAAGGTGGTCTCGATTTAGTCACATTTCTTGAAGGAAAAATCCAGGCATCTTCTGCATTTCCGATGTTTGAATATACGAATGAATATTACCAGATTGTTGAGTAATCATAAAAAATATTTAATCATGGAATGGAAATTACTGCAAGGCTAAAAATAAGAGATTCGTCGCTTGCGTTTATTTTTATCAGATGCAACGTCAGATCTTAAAATCCAAAATTCCAGATTCCTTTTTTTATCTAAAACATTCTAGCTGGATTGAAATTGAATAATTTAGAGAAATTCTTTCCTGTTTTTTCAATTAAAAGAGAACGGTTAGATTTTCAACATTTGCAGCTAAATACTTTGTAAGTCGTTCATTAAAATACCTTAGATGGATTTAACTTCAAATTTTCTTAACTTTCAAAGGGTTATTGGAATTTCTTAAATTTAGTTTCTGTACAGATTTTCGGCTTTAAAGTAAAGTAAAATTTGCAGATAGTCAATGCAAATGTACCAAAACTTTTCGCGGGGAGTATATAAACAATTTTAATAAACGAATGCACATATTAAAATTATTTGTCTAAGTCTCAAGAATAATATCTCATCAGAAAAGATTGCTTGTAAATAATTGTTATAAACAAGTACACATATATCACAGTTTGAAAAAAGAAAATTTTGATATTCTGCAGATATTTCTTTTCCTCTCAATAATAAGATCCTGCCACAAAGGTATAAATATATGGATAGGTAGTATATAGTAGTAATAGTATGAATATATCAAATATAAACACTTTACGCAAAAAAACTACATTTAGTTATTTTTTCCTATGTTCCGCCCTTTATTTCTCAATTTTTCTATAAAACGTTATAACACGAGTTTAGTAATTTTCCAAAAATCAGTTGAAGTTTTTGAGTTATAAAATATTAAGGCTGGACCAATCAGGAGCGGGGTATAAACAGACGTACGTACGTGAGCGGTGGTCCAACGCAGTGTTATTGAAGCGCGTGTGAAGGTCGGGTTAGCGACGGGAGAACAGCAGTCACTACACTGCGTTAGACTCACGCTCACGCACGCACGACTGTTTATACCGCGCTTCTGATTGGTTTAGCTTAAATATTTTATAACTCAAAAACTAAAACTTCAACTGATTTTTGGAAAAGGAATTTTAGATTTATTTTTATACAGTGATATGAGTCTGGACACTTCAGTCTGGGACACCCTGTACACTACATATAATACGCTGTTACACTTATTCCTGGAAAATACTTTTTAGGTCAGTTTACATACATTTAGAGAAAATATGAGGGCCTTGATTGGAATACTTGTCTTTACCATGGCGATTTTCCTTAATTCTATAGGTAAATATAACAATATAATATTTTTGATGTTTTCGCTTTTGCCGGTAACTTAAAACATTAAGAAAATATAGGCCTTTTTCGGTTTTTGATGTTTAATACAAAATTTCCAAACTCTTTTGACTCGAATTTAAGTGCTTTTCAATAGTTCATTCTGCATTAAAGATAATTTCACAGGCCGAAGAAAAATCTTAGAACATTTCTTCGAAAGAGACCGACATTTTTTTTAAAACCTTTTTTTTCTGACTGGAGGTGAGAATTTTTTGGTGAAAAAATATTGCCATACATTTTCTTTCGCTAGGCCGTTTTAGGTCTGAAAATGAATTTTCTTATTTTTCACTTTTCTTAAATACAAATTTAGGGATAGAAGAATTTTCACCCCTAGAAAGTTTTTTAGGAACCATTTCAGACCATTAATTGTAATAAGATTACAAATTTTCGTATTCTAGGCCCGATAATAACTCTATTTTTTTATTTCATTAAATTTATGCTTATTATTGAAAAGACTAATATTTTCGATAGCAAATTCAAGTTATGCTTATTATCCTATTAATGCTTATTTATGGATTATTCCTCAATAAATAGCAAATACTTTTTAGGGATAGAGGAATTTTTTAGCTTTGAATTCGTATTTAAAAAAATTAAAAACAAGGAAAATTAATGTTCAGATCTAAAACGGCCCAGCCGATCCTGTAAACAATTTTTTTAAATAGAAGAAAATTGATTGCACTCTTTTTTTACTGAAAGGGAGAAATTTGTGGGGTAGCGTTGGTAAAATTGAAAATTACACTTTTTTGGCACCCTACTTAGGGTGCCTCAAAACGTCAAGAATTCACCAAAACTAGATAAGTCCAAATTCACATGAATCCTTGCATGAAACCTTGCATCATAATTGATGAGAATGTAAAAATTCAAATTTCACGGTCTAACTACGGGTCTTATCAAAAAATGATTGAAGGCAATTTTATAGGTGTTTTTAGGCTTTAGGAAAAGAAAATTTTCAGTTGGACACTTTATCGTATTTTGCGTTCTTTAGCTATAAATTTTATTTTTTATTTTCCTAATTATGGCATTTTACACGCTCGAAAGAAAACCCATTATCCACTATCAACAAACGTTTAAAAACGATTTTGTAGATCTTCCTGAAGCTAATAAATTTGCTTATTGACTATATTTATTGTATCTGACGTGGTTTTGTGGGAAAGTTAAATCTTTGATTTTCCCATTTTTATTTTTCATAGCTTAACGCAAACTGGATACCATAATTTTCGCAATGTCACCCTCGAAATCAATATTTGATCATTTTTATAGCGGAAGATGTTGGTTCTTTTCGCCTACTCTTCTTATGATTTAAAGAGCACTTTTGTATTTGGGAAAAATAGTTTTATCTACGAATTTTCGTTAATTTCATGAAAGATTTCTCGAAAACGGTTGATTGATTCTGGATGTTCCGTTCATAGTAGAACAGAGCAAACAAAAAACTCGACAGTACTTTCTTACTTTAAATAAAAATCCAATGCACAAAATTTACACAGCTTTCTAATCCCACATACAATATATGAATAATAGCACATATTCTGGCCCTTTAGTTCAATCGTATTTTCAAGTTGGCAAGATTTTCAGAAACATTTTTTATACAAATGAATATTTGTTGAAAATTGTTAAAATTGCCATACACGAATAAATATTACGTGATTGCTGAGTAACCATAAAAAATGTAATCGTGGAATGGAAATTTCTGCGAAGCTAAAAATAAGAGATTCGTCGCTTGCGTTCATTTTTATCAGATTCGACGTCAGATCCGAACATCCAAAATACAAAATCCCAGATCCTTCGTTTAATTTAAAACATCTTTGCTGTATTGAAATGAAATAATTTATACACATTCTTTTCTGCTTGTTAATAAAAAGTAAATAACTCTCAATGATATTAGCATATTTAAAAGATAATTTTTAGATTTTCACAATTCGAAAAGAAGCTGCTGGTCTAAAGCCACAAAAATGAAATTTTACAGGAGAGGCAAAAAGAAGATTTTAGGGTTCAGCTTTCGAATATACGAAAAGAATTAATTTCCATAGCCTATTCTATTACGCGTGTTACGTGGAAGAAACGAAAACATTTCTTTATACTAACCATTGTTCATTTCCATTTATGAAGCAGTTTCCATCTTTCACCGACCATGATAATAATTATCAGCAAAACTATAAAAAAATAACTTTTAGATTCTGTTTACAGTATCACTTGAAAGGGTTATGTGGCTACGTCGTAAATTATTATTTTTCAAATTAAATCAGGCCTTACTGAAGTACAACGTATTTTTTTTAAATATTACCGATAATCGACGCGTGGCGTTATGAAGTACATGATGCAATAAAAAAGTCATTCTTTAAAATGGTGTGGCTTACGACCTTATGCAACTAGATGGACGATATTTGGGACCCGACGTTTCACCTGATAAAAAATGAAGAAAAGTGACGTGTTCTGTTAAACTGTCTTTATTTCCCTAGATTATTAAGTTTTTAAAAATAATGAATAGAGGAGGATGGCCATCAATGGGTCGGGTAATTTTCAAAGTCGTAATCATGCCTAATTTTACGTAATTCATGACGCGTTATATAACATTAACTTAACATTAACCTACACTTAACTACATTATTTCAGAGTGGTACAACGGATTTTGTACAGTTGATCATACAGATTCCACGTTTTTGTGAAAAAATAAATTGTTCTTATTTATAAAGTCTGGCCACAGTGGGTCTATCACCATATTTTATTTTTTCACCGTATAAACAAACTAATTTTTTAAGGAATTACAAGAAAAAGTGTTCAGATAAGTCTACGTTTAATAAGCGATGAAAACCCAAAACGTGATCCTACTAGGCTTTTCAAGTGTTTTAACCGTTAGGAAATGGTACACGGTTTCTAAAATGAGTCTTTATATTACTTAGCAAATACAATCTAACTGTTATCTATATTATTAAATACTTGTGATGCAAAAATTTCTGGACCCACTATTTCCCACCCAGTGATGACCAAATGCCGCTTATAAGCAAATTATTTATATTAATTTGATTATGCAATTTTGGGCATTCTATGCCATCACATGTTTTAGTTGAAATGTTCAGTTGATTATAGCTGGATTTTTTCGGTATGCGTAAATACTACCTTTTAAATTTGATGAAAATTAAAACATGCGATTTTCAATATTTTCAAAATTTTTAAAAAATAGTATAAACTGTTCTTTTAACAGATTAAGAAGTTTCAGTCGACATTTCAATTATGTAATTTTATTCCAATAGATCCAAAAGTTTTAATTATGGTTTTTAGTAAATTGCAACAAGATTGATAAATTATCCAACTGACATTTTCCAAATGTACGCAAATTGAGAAAGTTCTAGATAATTAATGATCAAGTAGATTATCTATATTGGGATCTTTGTAGAATACAGTAAAATGATTTTTAATATCTTTTCTGAACTGACTACATATTTTCACTTCCTCGCTCATGATTGTAATGAAATCATCTAAATTTTCAACCTCCTGTTTTTAACGGATCCTTACGTTACGGCACTACCAGATTTCGAAAATCATAAAAGATTATTGGTGCGTGTTTGGTTACCTGAATGTTATAGCTAAATTAACTTCTGAAAAATTGGATAAATCGAATCAGCCTTGGATACACTTTTTGAGGGTCTCAAAATGAAAATCAGCATCGTCAACTAGATTAATTAGGAGATAAGAAAAAAATTAAGAGCATTTAGAGCATTTTAAAAACTCAGAACAAATTTTTCAGAAAAATTTCAGACATTTTTATTAATGATTCTGGTAGATGACAAGAATGCTTGAAAATTATCCTTACTACATTGTTAAATTCGATAAAAATTAAAGAGGAATTATAAAAATGAAACTATCCGATTTAACCAACATTTAAAAAAGTTAGATGATTTTCAAGATTATGATTTTTGTTAAGAGGGATGTAGGTTATACGTAATTAGCAGTTTGAGTAGATGTAAGCGAATGTCTTAATGAGAATCACCTTGTCAAAGCTGCAGATTCTTTGAGAACCGTCTGCAAAGTCAAATTGAAAAATAATTTCAATTCCAATTTATGTTTGTAGTTCATTAGGGATTTGAATCGCAGTTTTTGATTCAGGTTACAATACTGATGATCTAATAAATATAGTAGAAATGCACGCATATAATATAAATTACGAAAACGAGCGAGCAGCGCGAGAACGTGTCTGCGCTTCTAACAGAGTAATTTATAATAAACTTTTAAAACTTACTTGTATTTGTGTTGAAATGAGGTATCAAAACATAATTAGGATTTTAACTATTAAAATTCATATATGTTTCTTTTTATAGAATTAAGTTCATCAGCCCTCGATATTTCTCCTGAAACATCCAGAATAATACAAAGAATACCTGGTGTTCGTTATTACTCAAATCAATATGGTGACCATATAAGTATAAACAGCAGAGCAGGGCCTAATTTACTAATCGTTTATCCGTATATACTTGGAGTAATCGTCGCAGATCAAGCTTATGGATTATTTGATGCAAATCACGATTGGGTTATAGTACACGAAGTTGGCGGCGAAAATGTTCCAATGAACCAATATTTATTTACAGAATATTCATGGCACTTCTCGTTCCCGAAGAGGCGCCGCGCAGACGGCAGCATTAATAACAACAAAGATTATTTTGCCGGAGCCTATAGGCAACACAGACAGTTTCGTTTCCCTTGATTCACAAGAGATAAGTTGGATCCGATGACAGGAAGTATTGTTTTATATTTGTGTGAAATTATTTTATTTCCAGAAGTAAAATACAAAAATACAAAAACATACTGACTTTTTTTTGTATTTTGTAACAACAACCCTATTCTCCTTTTTTATATTTATATATAATAAATTTATTTGTTATCTTGTCGTACTACTGTTTTCTCTATGTATACGTCGTAGACACTTACGTAATCATTTACATAACGACTCAAAATTACAGCAGCATTTTGTAACAATTTTATTGCAAAAATAATTTGCTCATCAACCAAGCTTCTAGGTCGTTACCTTTAATCGCGATTTCAACACCTTTTATCAGTTTCTTCTTGTGCAAATTTCGAATCCTTTTCACGCTTAAGATCATTCAATATCGGAAAAAATAGGTTTACTGCATCGTCATTATGCTTCGTCTCGTTCTCGAGATTACAGCATTCAACTAAAAAAAACACGCACACACACATTCCGTGTTCCCTCGGACATGCTTTCCAACTTCTAATATTTCGTGGTGCGAAAGGTGTGACATCAGCGTTCGCGAATTATTGGTTATTTTTCAAAAATAAGGTATATTTTTTTAAAACTACATAAATTTAGGATTTGAACGATGGTCGAAACGATGGCCGTTTCGAAATACCTAAAAAATCTACAAGAGAGGCTCCAGGAGGTGGAAGTTTACCTCACTAACAACGTGCAGGGCCGAAACCTGAGGTGAGGTGACGATGGATATCAAAGCTCTTCAAGGAGACGATTAGGGACACCTCGCAGACGATCTAGATCACTGCGAAGGCGTTCGAGATCAACGCGAAGACGTTCGGGATCGAGGCGACGACGATCAAAATCATCTGGGAGACGTTCAAGCTCTAGGAGACGATCGAGAAAACCTCGAAGGCGTTCAGGTTCCTCTGGAAGTGCACGGTATTCGAGATCTAGAGAACGCTCGCAATCTGCAAGGAAATATTTTAGGCAAGAATCGGAGACATCCGTTGAAGGTAATTTCCCCCCTCTTTAATATAATTAAGCCTGAAAGAACCTGTACGAGAGATAGGGCATAGGTTATCCCGAAATCATTTCAATTGAACCTACAGGAGAGGCAGAACATAATTTATATTTGAAATGCCTGAAGAACCTCTACCAGAGCTGTTTTTAAAACTTTTTTCGATTGAGCCTACACGAGAGAGGTAGGATAAAATCAATTATTTAGGCAGAGAGAGCATGCATTATAAGGCATTGATAAATCTGACCTACGTCTGAAACGAACATAACCTTTTTCCAGAAACGCGATTGCCGAACCAATATGGTGAGCAGAGTTTACCTCAAATTCCACCAGACGGCAGCAAGGGTACCAATCTGGCGCCAGACGTTTCAGGGCTATCCAAAGCAGACGATCCTGGAAAATTACGGGAAAAAACAGCCGAAGGTCAAGAAAATCCGGTGTGCGAAGCAGCCGTCAAAACTTTTGGTCAAGACCCTGGCGCAGAAACGAAAAACGAGTTAAAACTTCATCCGCTTCTAAACGTCAGATGGAAGAATTTCCTTAAGGTTGGGTTAAGAAAGGAAGAGCTTGACGAATTACTCCTGAAATACCTCAAAAATGAAGATAGTCTCTTGGAAACATGACCTTAATTAAGTGCTGAGGTGCAAGAACATTTTCTTAAGAAGGTCAGCAGCCATGGACAAATTTTTCATCGAATCGCAGAATATAATTGGATTCGATCTGTCGGCTTTAGCAGTACAAATTTCAAATATGATGTATGATCCAGTAAAGAATCCAGAAAAGATTCAATCACTGACAGTTCTAAGTAATATAGGAAAATTACTGGCTTATCAGCATCATGCAGAGTCTACTTCCAGGAAAGCTTTTATCTCTCCAGGCCTAAGCAAAGAGCTCAGAGCTCTCCTCTATAAAACCAAATCGGAAAGTTTTCTTTATAGAGAACTTAAGTGAGACGATCAGGGAGGCAAAGCTGATAGATAAAACCAGCTTGAAATTAAAATCGCAACCAACTGCCAGGAAAAATACGAAAAACGCATCTACTCCTTTAAACTGAAAGGGGCTAGTTACTCGTCAGGCGACAGATTTTCAGCCGGCCCCCAAATTCAAGAATGTTGCCAAGCCGAATGACACTGTAAAGGGCAAGCAGAATCAGGAGTCTTGGAAGAATCATCCACAAACTCATGTCTGCCAGTTCCTAAATTTCAGGAAGAAGAGCTCTTATATACTAGGCAACCTATTAAAAAATTGATAGTAAAGGGAGCGGTTGTAAAATGCAAATCAACCAAAACTCAATTCATCTCTCTTATTTTAAATTTGAAAAAGTTAAACGTTTTTATTAAAACCGTCGACTTTAAATTAGGAGATTTAAGAACATCGGTCGTTCAAGAAAGTAGAAACTTTCTAAGATTAATTTTTGAAGGGCTATTATCGTGTGTTAACCTAGACTTATTTTTATGTGTTGGGAGGGATAATTATGTTTGTTCTATTAATACAGAAAAAACGGTTCAACAGTAGAGCTTACTCCAGAAACTCCTAATAAAAAAGAATGTCTGATAAGGGATTTTGCTAAATTGATAGGATCAATGGTTGTCCAGGACTTGAATATGCGAAGAGACTCACAAAATGGTTGGAAATAAAAAATCAGGCATTGATTCAGGCTAATGGGAATTTTGATAGAAAAATGGAGATTCCAATAGAATTAAAGGCAGTCTTCAATTGCTGGAAAGTTAAATTACCTTATGCAGTTAGGAAAATACGAGGCTTATCTTTTTATATAGAAATTTATTCCGATGCATCAATGTCGGGGTGGGGAGCTTTTTGTAAAAACGAGTGTACGCATAAGTTTTCGAGCGAGATGGAAACAACATTTCTTCTCATATGAATATATTCAGGTTTTTAAGAGGGTTTACAGAAAAATACCTTCCAAACCCAAATACAATGAAATCTAAGACGTACAAATTGTGCTAGATGCACTAATAAAAATGCATCCTCTGGAAAACCTAACCTCCGATCAGCTAACCCAGAAGACAGTGACGCTACTTGCCTTAGCAACGGCTCAACGGGCATAAACTATTTCCTTAATCAAATTGGCATGGGTCTTGGAGCGAGATGGAAAAAAGCTTACATATTATTCATATAGAATTATTAGCTGCTTTCTACGCCTTAAAATGTTTTACAGGAGAACTAAGAGATGAGGAGATCTTGATCAGAATTGATAACGCTACAGCGTTAACTTACATAAACAAAATGAGTGGAACTCATGTATCCATCCTAAATAATATTGCGCAAAAAAATAGGATTGGTGCGAAAATCGAGAATTGTGGCTGCACGGATCTTACATCCCATCAGGAGAGAATACCGAAGCGGATAGGGAATCTCGAGTACAGAATGATACGATGGAATGGCAGTTAGCTAATTCAGCTTTTGAAATTATCGTACAAAACTTCGGAAAACTTGAAATAGATCTATTCCCTTCAAGAATTACCACAAAATGTGAAGTTTTCTGTTCCTAGCATAGAGATCCAGAAGCATCCTTTATTGATGCTTTCATTTTTTCTTGGTCTCCTCGGTTGTTTTACGCCTTCCCGCCTTTTTCACTTATTCTGAGAAGTTCAAGGAAAATTAGCCCTGATAAGGCTACAGGAATAATGGTAGTTCCAAAATAGACAGCCCAACCATTGTATCGTCTATTCACCAGTCTCCCAATTGAGGAACCTGTAACATTTCATTCGACGCCTACTCTTTTAACGTCTCCTTTTAGATTGCAACAGCAGCCGTTGGCAAAGAAGCTTATTCTGATTGCAGGCAAACACTCAGAGAAGCCTTCCGAATAAGAGGAGCACCAGATTCCACCTCAGATTTGCTATTAGGATCCTTATCCCCCTGAACACAAAAGCAGTATGATTCAGCAATCAACAAGTGGTGGCAGTATTACAATGAACATGCAAAAAGTCCTTTTCAACCAGAAGCACGAATCGTTCTTGAATTTTCAATGAAGTTGTTCAATTCAGGGGCATCGTATGGAACACTTAACTCTGCAAGAACTGCTATAGCGTTGATTGTTGAAAACAACATTTTTTCTGATATGAAGATATCCAGAATTTTTAAGGGGGTTTAAAGACAAAGACCTTCCAAACCCAAATACAATAAAATCTAAGATGTACAAATTGTACTAGATGCACTGATAAAACTTCATCCTCTGGAAAACCTAACCTTCAATCAGCTAACCCAGAAGACAGTGACATTACTTGCCTTAGCAACGGCTCAACGGGCACAAACTATTTCCTTAATCAAATGAGAGAATATTAAGGAAGATAATACGGGTATTGAAATAGAAATCCCAGATCTAGTGAAAACATCGAGAACAGGAGCGGCACAACCACTTCTTTCTATCCCAAGATTTGATAGTGAACCTCGATGCTGTCCAGCACGACACCTAATAAGATACATGGATGCATCCAAAGATTTGAGAGGAATTGCTCAACAGCTGTTTATATCGACGAAAAACCCTTTTAATCCCGTATCGACCCAATAAATCAGCAGATGGATTAAAACTCTACTACACCAACAGCCATACCACGCTGAAAAAACCAGTTCTCGTCAGATCACTGAAGTTACGCAGCGTTGGGCGCGGTTAGCACTTGGATGGGTGACCATTCGAGAAAACTGAGTGCTGTTGGCACATCGTGGGTGTGGTGAGCCCACACTTGTAGTTATTTACTACAAGTTATCAACCTAGAAACACTACCCGGATCGGGTAGTGTCACGCCTACCCCGAAAGGGAAATGGCTTAATGGTATACACGATTGTGGTGTAGATACAAACTTCTCAGCCACAGTACGCGACCTGCGTTGACGTCGGCAGCAGCCAGGAAGGGCGCTGGTATAAGTCTAATTAAAAATGCAGCCATGTATTTAGAAACATCAGAGATGTTCAATCAAATGTATAATCAAAGAGTTTTAGATGAAAACGATACTTTTAGTTCAATTGTTTTCTCAAAAATGTAAAATGCGTTTTTCTTCAATTGTCTTTTCAAGAGCGTAGAATGTTATATATATATATAATTTAAAAAAATGGGTTAAACAACCACCGCATGGTCCCACTGAAAGCAATTGCCATCTAAAAAATGACACAAGCTCCCAGTAGAGTCGCGGTAAATCACACTTATGGCCGCGTCTCACAACCGTGAGATGGGTGGTCACAGGGCACGATGAAATCGCAACGACAGGCCGACGAAACCCTCGTGTGTCTTGAGAAAACGAAGCGACCCAAGAATGACAGCTTTCTGCATCCATCTCGCAAGTGCCTTGGCATATTTTTGGCAACTGGGTATGGCTTCAAAGTTACCAACCAGTGATAGTTTTGCACCTCTGAGAGCACCTATCACAAGGACAATTACTTGTACCGAATATTTTGGGTACATTCGTTGCAGCTCTCTTTTAAGGCCTTGATACCTCTCCTCCTGTTCTTCCTCCTTGGCAGTAATGTTGTGTTCGGACGAAGCCGAGAATTCGATCACGAATATAGTTCGTTTCTCGAAGTCTTAGAGAACGATGTCAGGTCTCGAGTGTGCAACGGAGACTGCTGTCCAAAAATCGTAGTTCCAGAAAATTTGGCACTTCTCGTTTTGGACAATTAACTCTATCTCCCTTGGAGCGTTCGGCAGGGCAGGGTCGCGACCAACACCGTAAAAGCGACAAAGATGGTAATAAAGCACTCTTAGGGCCGCATTATGTCTATAGATATAATTCGTTCCTGCGTGGGTCGGACACCCCGATAGTATGTGCTCTAGGTACTCAGCGTGTGCATGACAAGCTCTTCACCTATCACTGGGAACTGCTTGACATAAAATGCGGTGACGGTATGCTAAGGTGGAAATGACACCGTCCTGACATGCGAAAATAACCCTCTGTACCTGAATTAAGCCCTGATGATCTGAGGTAAGCAAAAGTTTGCTTTTTCTACATTTCTGTGAAAGTTTCCGTGCATTTTCTTGCCCAGGAGTTCTTGGTGAAATTTTCCAACCTCTGCTTTCTTTACTTCGGCTTTTAGAAGTGAAGCATCTAGATGGAGTTTTGCACTTTCCTCACTTCTGATGTTAAAATTCAGGCCAAGGGTCTCGGCCGCTTGCTCCGCGGCTTTGTAAAGGAACGCTCCTTCGCCAATCATCTCCTGGTCCCTGACCATTTTTAGGAAAGAATCTCTGCCATTCGCAATGATGTAAGCTGTACTTAGAACAATTCGGTTATGAAGATACTGGAGATTCAGAAGTCCGCGTCCGCCTTGACGGCGTGAAATGTATAATCGCGGAACTGAAACCATTGAAACCATTGAAACACCCCAAACGAGTAGAATAGAAACGGGACGGCAAGCATGTTAGTCGCAGAAACCTTTTTCATCGCCGACTGTTACGTTGCAACGTAACATAGAATATTTTAATATCATACGCGAGA
>CAKNYM010052593.1:101679-131053 GCA_932195095.1 Andricus curvator
AAATTTGTAGATCTTTTTTAGGTGCACAATTTTGGTGAGATCATCTTTTCTGGTATCTTGCATAGTTTGACAGCAAAATGGCTTTTTTGATTTTTCATTAATTTTTTGTGCGATGAAAATTTGAATTTTTTATTTTTCAAAAAATTCAAAAAGTTGTTATGAGAATATTATAGGGTGTACAGGAATCAACGTTTTTCTCCTCTTGACTTTTTTTCATATCGTGCGTTTTTCGGCTTAAAATGTTCATTTCGTTTGTTTTTTGGAATTTTGAAATTGCTATAACTCCAGTAATTTTTTTTTATCACGAAAAGTCATTAGAATATTTTGTTCGTCATTTTGCGTACTACTAATAACCGTACATAGAATTTTCAAATCTTCAAAAAAAGTGGTCTCAAAAATTTTCAAAATGTGCTCACTTTTTGGATTTTCATCCAAAATAGTAAAAATCGTTTTTTCTAGCTCAGGGGGTCTCAAAACGTGGAGATTTAATGAAAACCGACTATGTCAAATTTTACATAAAACCAATACCTTCTCATTAGAATGAGAATGTAAAAAAAAGATATGAAGAAAAGTTTAGCCGCTAAGGTAAACTATATAGCATTTTCGATACCCTGGGATGGGGCTTACGTTTATATCGTGCTAATTTCAATTTCAATTATCTCATCTTTGGAATAGTCTACTTCTTTCTAAATAAACAGACCGTTAGATAGCACTCAAATAAATCTATATTTCCGGCTATGAAAAAATTCGTAAGAAAATTACTTCATCTTGATAATACCTTGAGCATTATTTTTGTGTTTTAGTTATAAAATCAGGGAATGAAACGAAATTGAGGGGCATTTTCTGATATTTGCCAATTATTTCTGTAAATTCAATATGATTCATCTGAAAAATATGCTGAGTATCATATATTAATAAAATATGATGCAGCTACGAAAGAACAATGTCAAAATTGTGTTTTTTTAAAAAGTTTTATGTCGAAAGAAACACTAAGGATTGTAACAAAAGTTTCGTTACATTTTTTTTCGTTCTTTTCTATATACAATATAATTACCAAATAATTTTGCACATTATTTCTTAATAGCCTCATTACCTTTTAATACTTTTTTTAGGCTGAACTTCTCTTTTGGTTAAATTATTTTGAATTTATCGAAATAATTGGCAAATATCCAAAAATGACCCTTAATGTCGTTGGAATCCTTGTTCAAAATAGTCTTAGCATATTTGGGAAACGAAAAAAACCGGACGTTAAAGCATCATTTCTGGGGCTCAAATCAAGGTATAAATGGAAGAAAAAGAAAAAAATCTATTTTTATTAAAAAGTGGTCTAGTGGGTTTTTTCTTTCTGGTCTTAAAATATTTTTCTCTAATTTATCTTCACATTTGAATCGTCGCAGTGCATAACGAGTTAATGGAGAAAATAACAATTTGATAGGAGAGGAAAATCAATCAGCAATACATCAGCTCGGAAGTATAGTTTTTCTTTAAACTGTGAATTCGATTTTACAGAATCTAAAATTCGTGAAATTGTTTTAAAACTAGCTTTTTATCACTACTATAAACAAGCGATATCGAACAAATCCTCTCAACACAATACGTTATTTCGTTATGATTTGCCATCCTTCATTTTCTTTTGCATTTTATACATTTTTGGATATATTTTCGATTAAAAATAATCATGTTCTGGGGTCATCCATATATTCCTTAAGGACCTCCCTAATGTATGCATTGGGTCCTCTTTAGGATAATTTTTTTTACAATAAATAAATAGATTTCATATTTAAGATTGAGAAAAAAAGCGAAAAGAATATTCTTCTCACGAAGTACAGTTTTCTCCAATATCTGTCCATTCTTTTCGCTGCAATCAAACAATTGATTTAATTAAGTAAACCTATATTGGGGCGCACCTATTAATTTGGGTGACCTAAAAAACCAATCTAATGGAATTCTAAATTGAAGCTTATTATTTATAATAGAGCAAGTATTCGATGTTTTTGGTACTGACAAAGTGATTGAATAAATTATTATTGAAAGATTTTTTTTACGCTTTTCCCGGTTGAGTCTATATTTATTTTGTAAATAATGAAATATCTGCAATTGAAATCAGTTCACAAGGCAGCTTCCCTAGAGCTTATAACTGCGAATCGTCATTTTAACATTTCCAAATAATTCACGGAAAAAAGTCGATCGTTAGGAGAACTCTCTAAACCAGTAGCCCTAACTATCTCAAAATGAAGAGCAGCTTTCCGTCGGTCAAGCTCTCGGTCAAGCGTTTTCTCTGACAAAGACGTGGCCAGCTAAGAAACATAATGTCGTCCTCAGTTTTATCGGTAATTATTTCATACATATGAGATACTAATAGGTAGGTTTAAAAATGTTTAATTAACATTTTTTAATTGATCTCTTACAATAGACATCTAATATTTTGTAACGAGCTTGGAAGAAATATTTTGCTTAGAAGTATTAACTAACACAGTAAATATATAATTAGTAATTTATATGTATATGTATACAATGATTTGAATTTTGATTTTTAAAAAATACATATATAAAAATATTATTGTACTATTGAAAATTGAAAGTTGAAAAATTGTTTTCGAATGAAATTTTTGAAATTTGTTATTTTATTTTATAATCAACTCACTTTATTGAAAACACAACATTCATTTACATAACTTATATATAAATAAATAAAAGTTTAAACAATGTCATAATATATTAAATGTAAAATCGAAATCACTATTTAAAGATTAGACAAAAGCTAAGACTCTAGCTAAAGTGTTTCTGAATTGAGGGCAAGAAAGTCGGATTAAAAGAAGTTATCCAGGTTCAAAGAAATGCATCTGGAATTTGATAATTTAAAAGAGACACTAACTTAAAATTGGAGTAGGCTCGGCTGCAAATTGTGATGAAAATTGAATTTTCAGTTAAAAATAAAAATTAAGACCTGTTATCGAGATATTAAATTTCTGAATACGGATTAATGAAGTTTGATTTAAAAAAGTTAGCCATTTCCGAGAAAATCGACAGAGAATTTTCAGATTAAAATTTCATAGGTTTTGAAAATTGGCTGTGAATAGTGATTCAAAATCGAATTTTTTGCAAAAATAAAAACTTTCTCCCAAAATATAGGGATGCTGAAGTAGAATAAAGAATGTTTGATACAAAAAAATTATTCGGTTCCGAGAAATTGAAAATTAAATATCGCGATATCACAATAGACTTTTTTTGCTAAAAATCCGAAAAAATAAGAAAATATAATTTTTTTTCACTGAATGATAATAATTTATACAAATATCAATGCGAACTGGTTAAAAATTATTATTGCGTTAAAATTGAAAATCAAATTGAACTAAAATTCTACAACAAATTATTTCTTAATTATTGTATCAAAAAATGATATTTCGAGAAAAATACATTTTTATACTCAAAAAAATTCTTCCAAATAATGCAATATTCAAGCCTGGGTGGCTCAATTAAGTATGATCTTAATCATGTTTAGTGTTATAAGAAATAAAAAAGGTCGAGTATTCTGTTCCGGAAAAATATGCCGGATTTTAATTCTCGCGTAGGGCATATTTTGCCGGGTTTTAATTTTCTCTTCCGGCATATTTTATCGTGTACTAAATTGAATTCCAAAGAATTTATTATGAATTCCAAACGATTTATTATTGCAACGAGGTAAAAAATTGATGTTTGCAAAAATATGTCGGACAATAGAAAATTAAAGGAAGATCTTGATGACAGGTGGAGGTTATGTGTCATCTGTATATATCTGTATTCCTTGCCGAATCTTAGCTTTTTCTTCCGGCAGATTTTGCCGGATTTTAATTTTCTCTTCCGGCATATTTTTAATAACGTCATAATTTTCCGTAAATTATCATAAATTTCCACAAATTTCGTAAATTTCCACAAACTTCATAAATTTCCACAAATTTCATAAATTTCTACAAAGGGGGAGGGTCTCTAAGGCCAGTTTTTGACCCAAATTATTTTTGGACCAAAAAATTCCTACAGTATCTACTAACAACAAGAAGTCAATTCCACCATAAAAGGACTCCCCCCCCCTATTCAGCCCCCTACCCTTCAAAAAGTGATAACTTCACCGCTTGTATACAGCTGTCAAACTTGTATTTGCTTAATAAAGTACACTATGCACTCTATAAACTACCTTCACTCTTATTTACCATTTTTAGCCTTTTACCTCCCCCCTTAAGGAGGGTGGAGGGGGTGGTTTTATTAATAATTTATGTGCAAGGTATTAAATACAAAATATGTAAGCTTGATCACCAGACTTGACTAGGGTATCCTGGGGTTTTTGGAAAAGGCGAAAGGAAAGGCGTAAGAAAGGCGATAAAAAAATCCTGAAAAATACATATATAAGGTTTTGAGAACGCTGAATCCTTTGAGCTTTATTTAACAGCTTAAGCTCAAGTAAAGGACATTTAATGTCATGTAAAGGTACAGTCTTATCGAGATCCTTGACTATCGTAAGTAACAAAAAATCATGTCATATGAAGCCCTCAGAGGAAAAATGTGACTCAGAGAGTTTTGAGGAAAAACAGTACAGAAAAAGTTCCGAGGAAAAATAGTAACCGAAAAAGTCCAGAGGAAAAAAGGTAAACAGAATCGCGAGGTAAAAATGTTACTCGGAAATATCCGAGGAAGAACGTTATAGAAAACTTTTAGGGATAAAATGTGATAGAAAAAGTTCCGAGGAAAAACGTTTCTCTTGATATTATAAGTTGAGCACGAAAACACTTTAAGAAAACAAGAACGTCAATATGATCAAGTCCATTAAGCTAGAACCTCCACAATCGAATTTTGCGATTTTTCATAGCTCAGAATTTTGGGCTTCTTTGGGGCTCTTGGAATCCGCAAAAAAACTTCGCCCGAAACAACCCTTAAGTTCAAACATCAACCCCATTCAAAAAATTTGAATTTTTCACAAATTTATTCCCTGCATATTTTTGGGCTTTTCTCAGGTCCTCGAAAATACCCACTCCGATTTTTGGGCTCCAACCCTTAACGTTAAAAATCAACCCCTTTCTCCCACGCAGATATGACTTTGTCAAAAAATACTCTTTTTGAGAATTTCACAGTGTGGATAAAGTCTCTAATTTTTGGGCTCCTTAAAACTGCCCACTCCGATTTTTGGGCTGCAGCCCTTAACTTTAAAAATCAACCCCTTTCTCCCACGCAGACATGACTTTGTCAAAAGATAATCTTTTTGACAATTTCACAGTGTGGATGGAGTCTCAGATTTTTGGGCTCCTCGAAAATACCTACCCTGATTTTTGGGCTCCAACCCTTATCGTTAAAGATCAACCCCTTGGAACCACGCAGAAATGACTTTGTAAAAAAATAATGGTTTTAAGAATTTTAAAGTATCAATAGTCTCTGATTTTTGGGCTTCGACACTTAACGTTAAAAATCAACCTCTTTCTCCCACGCAGATATGACTTTGTCAAAAGATAATCTTTTTGAGAGGTTTTACAGTGTGGACTTTGATTTTTAGGCTCCTCGAAAATACCCACGCCAATTTTTTGCTCTAACCCTCAAAGTTAAAAATCAACCCATTGGTACCACGCAGATATGACTTTGTCAAAAAATAATCTTTTTCAGAATTATACAGTGTGGGTAGCGACTTTGATTTTTGGGGTCTTCGAAAATACGCACCACGCAGATGTGACTTCTCAAAAAATAATGTTTTTAAAAATTTTAAAGTATCAATACAGTCTCTGATTTGTACGCTTCTCGAAAATACCCACTACAATTTTTGGGCTCCAACCCTTAACGTTAAAAATCAACCCCTTTCTCCCATGCAGATATGACTTTGTCAAAAAATAACCTTTTTTAGAATTTTACCATGTGGCTAGAGTCTCTGATTTTTGGGCTCCAACCCTTAAAGTTAAAAATCAACCCCTCAGTAAAACGCAGATATTACTTTGTCAAAAAATAATCTTTTTTAGAATTTTACAGTGTGGATAGAGACTTTCATTCTTGGGCTCCTCGAGATATGCACTCTGGTTATTGGACTGCAACCCTTAACGGTAAAAATCAAGCCCTTTGTACCCTGCACCCCTTTTGAGCCTGAAAGAAAAATGAGCTTCCTCATTTTTTGTATAAAATTTTTTGTATTATTTTCATAGCAGCTTAAAATTCCGAGCATATTGTACATATTAATATTTTCAATCAAATACTTTTCCCGTGTCTAAGTTCCGAGGGAGATAATCCTATAACAACATTTTTCTTCAAATAACACTACCATTTACTGGATTTTATCTCCCCAATAATCTACATCTGAAGCTTTGTGAACTTATCACTTACGCCTTACGGGGTGGCCGCTGGACCGAAAACCGGGAAATGACCAGAAATTTTTTGAGACCGGGAAAACCGAGAAATGACAGTGAATTTATTTGTTCACAGGGAATTTTACAAATTCTTAGAAGAACAATCTATGAAATCACTTGGGATATCACAAATATCATATCACATGATATAATTCAATTAAAAATGAGTTCGATTTCAACATCTTTTTAAATGTTGAGTTCAGTTGTTAACTGTTTTAATTACTACGCCATTCAGTTTACAACGCTCAATTCTAAAAATTTTTACTTCACAATTTTTCAATTTTTTTTGTCTTCATTTTTAAACGTAAATTTTTTATTGAAATAATTTAAAAATTCAGCTTCGAAGACTTCAAGAATAAAAAATTAGAAGCGTTTGATATTTAAAATTGTTTATACAAACTTTTAAGTTGATCAACTGTAAATATAAATTGATTAATGATTTTTAAAATTGAACTGTAGTTCGATTGTTAAAAATTGTACAATAATTATTTTACAATCCGATTCTAAATCGGTTGAAAATTAAAAAATTTTAACGTTAAAAATTCAACTTTTTTAATACGAAAGCTTCATTACTTAAGCAAATTAAAATGTCTGATTGAAACTTTATAAATTACTTTCAATGTGAAAATAACTTAAAATTAATATATTCATAATTACACGCTTTTATTCAATTTAAAATCCTATTCAAATATTATTTCAGTCTAAAATATCCAATTTATAATCCATTCAGTTAGACATTTTTTAATTACAAAAATTTCAAAATGATCAATTATAAATCAAATATTAAAAATTAAACAATTTGAAACTGAATTGTTTGAAACATGTAGCTCTCTGATTTGCGAGAGGGACATTTTGTTATTTTTATGATTCTTATAGAACTGAAAGGGAGGAAATTTATGTTTTCAAGTTTTTCTAAATAGGAAGAGGCACTTATTTTGTTTTGAACGTTCTTATTGAGTTGGAAGAGGGGCGTGGATTTATATTCTTAACCAGAAATCTTTGAACTGTTCAATTTATAAAAGTGTAAAAAATTAGGTTTTACAGTTTAATTGCACTTAATTGAACATTTTCAACTAAAAAGTGTAAAAAGCTTCTATTTTATATGTGTAAATTATTGAGACTTTTAATTAATAATTTCCGAATTAAAATTTGTTTAAGCTTCAATGCATACTGCACTAGTTACAAATATTTTTGTACTACAAACACGTATAATTGAGACTTTTGGCGGGAAATCGCAGGTCTCAGTCGGTCTGCTGGCTGGTCGTCGCGTACTCGGCTATACACGGAACAGCACGGAAACGTTCGGGCGTTTTTAGTATAGTCTTTTAGAATTCTCGCAAATCCTTGTTGCAGATATTACTAGCGGCTCTCGTTTCAATACACATTCTTATTTAAGAATACTAGATTTTCCTACATTTCTTATAACTTATGTTACTTAAAATATTTACTATTGACGATATTTTTTAGAAAACTTGTTATTGACCATTATCACTTTTTCACATTCACACTTTTCAAACAGTAAATAAGACTTTTTCAAAAGATAAATACTAATTTTTGCTTGCTCAAGTTTATAATAATATATACAGAAATACCATCATCTCTTATTATGGTAGGAATCTTTATAACTGTACCCCGATTATCCCTAAATTCTTAAATTTTATTTTAATTATTGATGCAGAATGAACCAAATATTGATATCAAAAGTCTCTCCGTGTATGACATTGTCAAAAAAAAATCTTTTTGAGAATTTTACAATGTGGCTAGAGTCTCTGATTTTTGGGCTCCTCGGAAATACTCACTCCAATTTTAGGGTTCCAACCCTTACCGGTAAAAATCAACCCCTTGGTGCCACGCAGATATAACTTTGTCAAAAAATAATCTTTTTCCGAATTTTACAGTGTGGATAGAGACTTTGATTTTTGGGCCCCTTGAAAATACCCACGCTGAATTCTTGCACCAACCCTTAAAGTTAAAAATCAACCCCTTTGTACCACGTAGATATGACTTTGCCAAAGAATAATCTTTTCGATAATTTTACAGTGTAGATAGGGTCTTTGATTTTTGGGCTTCTCGAAAATACCCACTCTGATTTTTGGGCTCCAACCCTTGTCGTTAACCCTCATCGTGGCTGCAGTCTCTGATTTTTGGGCTCCTTGAAAATACACACGCTCAAAAATCAGAGGCTCTAGCCACATTGTAAAATTCTCAAAAAGATTATTTTTTGATAAAGTCACATCTGCGTGGTACCAAGGGGATGATTTTTAACGTTAAGTATTAGAGCCCAAAATCGGAGTATGTATTTTCGAGGAGCCCAAAAATCAGAGACTCTCTTGTTACTTTAAAATTCTTAAAAACATTATTTTTTGACAAAGTCATGTCTGCGTGGTGCCAATGGGTTGATCTTTAACGATAAATGTTGAAGCTCAGAAATCAGCATGAGTATTTTCGAGGAGCCCAAAAATCAAAGTCTCTATCCACACTGTGAAATTCTGAAAAAGGTTATTTTTTGACAAAGTCATATCTGCGTGGTACCAAGGGGTTGATTTTTAACTTTAAGGGTTGGAACCCAAAAATCGGAGTGGTTATTTTTGAGAAGCCCAACAATCAAAGTCTCTATCCACACTGTGAAATTCTGAAAAAGATTTTTTTTGGCAAAGACATATCTGCGTGGTACCCAGGAGTTGATTTTTAACTCTAAGGGTTAGATCCCAAAAATCAGAGTGGATATCTTCGAGGAGCCCAAAAATCAGAGATTCTAGCCACATATTAAAATTCTCAAAAAGATTGTTTTTTGACATAGTCATATCTGCGTGGTTCCAAGGGGTTGATTTTTACCGGTAAGAGTTGGAGCCCAAAAATCAAAGTGTGTGTTTTCGAGCTCAAAAATCAGAGAATCTATTGATACTTTGAAATTCTTAAAAACATTATTTTTTGGCAAACTCATATCTGCGTGGTTCCAAGGGGTTGATTTTTACCGGTAAGGGTTGGAGCCCAAAAATCAGGATACGTATTTTCGAGGAGCCCAAAAATCAGAGACTCTATTGATACTTTGAAATTCTTAAAAAAATTATTTTTTGACAAAGTCATATCTGCGTGGTACCAAGGGGTTGATTTTTAACTTTAAGGGTTGGAGCCCAAAAATCGGAGTGGGTATCTTCGAGGAGCTCAAACATGAGAGACTCTCGCCAAATTGTAAAATTCTCAAAAAGATTATTTTTTGACAATGCCATATCTGCGTGGTACCAAGGGGTTGATTGTTAGCGTTAAGGGTTTGGAGACCAAAAATCAGAGTGGTGATTTCCGTGGATCCCAAAAATCAAAGTCTCTATCTACACTGTAAAATTCTGAAAAAGATTATTTTTTGACAAAGTAATATCTGCGTGGTACCAAGGGGTTGATTTTTAGGTTCAGTAACAGCCATACCACACTGAAAAAACCAGTTCTCGTCAGATCACTGAAGTTAAGCAGCGTTGGGCGCGGTTAGCACTTGGATGGGTGACCATTCGAGAAAACTGAGTGCTGTTGGCACATCGTGGGTGTGGTGAGCCCACACTTGTAGTTATTTACTACAAGTTATCAACCTAGAAACACTACCTGAATCGGGTAGTGTCACGCCTACCCCGAAAGGGAAATGGCTTAATGGTATACAAGGGTTGGAGCCCAAAAATCGGAGTGGTTATTTTTGAGGAGCCCAAAAATCAAAGTCTCTATCCACACTGTGAAATTCTGAAAAAGATTTTTTTTTTGCAAAGTCATATCTGCGTGGTACCCAGGGGTTGATTTTTCACTCTAAGGGTTAGATCCCAAAAATCGGAGTGGATATCTTCGAGGAGCCCAAAAATCAGAGACTCTAGCCACATATTAAAATTCTCAAAAAGATTGTTTTTTGACAAAGTCATATCTGCTTGGTACCAAGGGGTTGATTTTTACCGGTAAAGGTTGTAGCCCAAAAATCAAAGTGTGTGTTTTCGAGGAGCTAAAAAATCAGAGACTCTATTGATACTTTGAAATTCTTTAAAACATTATTTTTTGGCAAAGTCATATCTGCGTGGTTACAAGGGGTTGATTTTTACCGGTAAGGGCTGCAGCCCAAAAATCGGAGTGGGCAGTTTTAAGGAGCCCAAAAATCAGAGACTTTATCCACACTGCAAAAATTCTCAAAAAGAGTATTTTTTGACAAAGTCACTGCGTGGGAGAAAGGGGTTGATTTTTAACGTTAAGGGTCGGAGCCCAAAAATCGGAGTGGTTATTTTCGAGGACCTGAGAAAAGCCTAAAAATATGCAGGGAATAAATTTGTGAAAAATTCAAATTTTTTGAATGGGGTTGATTTTTCAACTTAAGGGTTGTTTCGGGGGAAGTTTGTTTGCGGATTCCAAGAGCCCCAAAGAAGCCCAAAATTCTGAGCTATGAAAAATCGCAAAATTCGATTGTGGAGGTTCTAGCTTAATGGACTTGATCATATTGACGTTCTTGTTTTCTTAAAGTGTTTTCGTGCTCAACTTATAATATCAAGAGAAACGTTTTTCCTCGGAACTTTTTCTATCACATTTTATCCCTAAAAGTTTTCTATAACGTTCTTCCTCGGATATTTCCGAGTAACATTTTTACCTCGCGATTCTGTTTACCTTTTTTCCTCTGGACTTTTTCGGTTACTATTTTTCCTCGGAACTTTTTCTGTACTGTTTTTCCTCAAAACTCTCTGAGTCACATTTTTCCTCTGAGGGCTTCATATGTACTGTTGCGGTAGTATGATGTATAACTTACTGCATGTGTAATAATCTATGTACACTCTGCGTTACCCTTTACTTTACTTGACATTAAATGACCTTTCCTTGACATTAGGCTGTTGAATAAATCCAAAGGATTCAGCGTTCAAAAAACCTTATATATGTATTTTTTAAGGATTTTTTTATCGCCTTTCTTACGATTTGCCCTTCAAATGACCTTGACTCTGGCATGATAGGAGTCAACGGACCTTGGATTCGGAATCAGCGATCCCAAAACCCCCAGGATACCCTAGTCAAGTCTGGCGATCAAGCTTACATATTTTGTATTTACATACCCTGCATATAAATTATTAATAAAACCACTCCCTCCACCCTCCTTAAGGGGGGCGGGGTAAAAATGCTAAAAATGGTAAATAAGAGTGAAGGTAGTTAATAGAGAGTTCATAGTGTACTTTATTAAGCAAATACAAGTTTGACAGTTGTATACAAGCTGTGAAGTTATCATTTTTTAAGGGGTGTGGGTGAATAAGGGGGAGGGGTCTGTTTATGGCTGAATTGACTTCTTATTCTTAGTAGATAGTGTAGAAATTTTTTACGATTTTTTGGCCCAAAAATAATTTGGGTCAAAAACCGGCCTTAGAGACCCCCCCCCCCCTTTTATAAATTTCCACAAACTTCATTTTCAACAAATTTCAAGAAATTTAATAATTGTCAACAAATTGTATACATTTTTACAAATTTCATCATTTTTCAAAAAATTTCCACAATAATGATAAATTTCCATAAATTTTAGAAATTATGGTAATTCATCAAACTTTTCATACATTCTTAAAATTATGGTAATGGATGGAAATATATGATAATTTGAGAAAATTTTAGAAATTCATGGTAATAGATCGGTAACTTTTGTGACCAGTCACAGGGGTGCCTGCCCCCACGAGACGTGGGAAAGAGGTAGGGGTTTAAACCAACAATATTTCTGTAACCAGTCACAGGGGTGCCTTCCTGTCCCCTCCCCCCACGAGACCTTGGAAAGGGGTAGGGCTTTGACCAACATTATTTCTGTAACCAGTCACAAGGGTGCCTTGCCGGAAGAGAAAATTAGGATCCGGAAAAATATGCCGGAACAGAAAATTTATAATCCGGCAAAATATGCCGGAAGAGAAAATTAAAATCCGGCAACATATGCCGGATCCGTATACACTACGAATTAAAAAAAAACTCAAGTAAAAAATTCCATAGTAGAAACAATGTAAAAAAATTATCTTTTTTATATAATTCTTCAGAATACTTTCGAATTCTGAAAATTGTGTACCGAACAAAAAAACAGTATTGAAGTATGAAGTAGACGTTATTCGCTACGTTTATTTATAATCATTATCTTAACTAACATTATGATAAAAGATAAAACATAATAAAATAATTTACGACTATTTCAATTTGTAAAATGTCAGTAGCATAACTACTGTAAAGCAAAACCCCGCATTGTCGCCGGGGGGCGGGACCTAGGACCTGGATTGAGAAGCGAGAATACTATGCCAGGCTATACTGTTGTCTTACTGATGAACAAGTTATAAATCGGCGTTCTTTTTTACTTTCAAACGGTTCTCCTAAAAATTTTCGCGAAAGAGGCCTACACGTTTCTAGTTATGCCAATGAACTTATTGACTTACAATTTCAAATAGTGAGGCTGATAATCTCGCGCAGTGCTTATTGCAATGCGAAAAAGGAGGGCGAACTCACTTGGAAAATTCAAACTCGCAATTCTTTGCTTACTATGAAAATTCATTATTCATACAGCTTACATGTTCAGTTGTACTATTTCAAATAATTTTTAAAGCTTCTTATTCTAATAATATTTCTTTTTACAATTTGAAGCAGTAATGCGGACTTCAGGTTTTGTATATTTTGAAATCACTATCTTATTCAGTATAAAAAACTATTCAAATTGTTTCTTGGACAATGCGACCAAGTAAACTTCAAGTTAACAATGCATGAAGGTGAATCGGACTGTCCACTTTTTCCGTGTTTCCATCGGGAATTTTTGTTGCACGAAAGATTATTATTCTTCTAATGAAAAAAAATTAATATGCAGTAAAGAAAAGTTTTCTTTGCTTAAAACTGCGATATCAGTGTATTTGTGTACAGCAATTATTTCTAAGCAATTGCCAGATGACTAATATTGGGGTTTTCGACTACGTATTTCATTCTGAACGATGTGCGTTTTTAAGTTTTCTGGTCACTTCTTTTTAACGCGAAAAAAAGCATCTATTTTAAATTTATTATTTAAAAAACTGAATAGAAATCAAAATTTATTCCAATATATGTATAAGAGAAATGCCATGTTGATTTGCGTTTCTTGGTCAAACTTCGGCTGTGAAAATCTTATAGGCACATGTTATTGATTTATCAACAATATTAATAAATAATGACTAGTAAAACTAAAATTACTAGGGCCGTTTTCTAGCTAACAACCTGAGAAAAACTGTTGTGACAGGATATTATTATTGAGATAAAAAGAAATTATCCCGCATTAAATAAAAATGTTCTATGTTCAAAAACGAGAAATGAGTTAATTTGGTTATAAAAATTATATTTAAATCCCTAGTAGAAAATTTGGGTAGATTTGTGACTTGCAAAGAACGACCGTTTGGAAGTTTCGACAATTTCTCCTCATAAGCATAATATGTGAAATATTGCGTTCAACTCATCGCGAAACCTAGACAATTAATCCAAAAAATTTGTAAAATTTATGAAATTAAGAGCAAATCATACTTTTCAAACCTGGACCAAGGACACGAATAAATGTTACGTGAATGCTGGGTAATCACAAAAAAACTTGTTAGTCGCGTAATGGAAATTTCTGTGAAGATAGCGATTCGCGATTTGACACTTGCGTTCTTTTGTTATCAGATCCAGGTGCAGATCTACAATGTGACGAAACCAGTGATCAACCCCCCACCCCCAGGATTTTTTTAATTACTGAGCATGAAAATTAATGCAAAATCAAGAAAAAATATTAAATTAATCATATAAATGAAATTTTGTACTTTATTTTGCAATATCTGAATAAGCAGTCCCGGACCGAGGTACATCAATAAATATAAAATACATTTGATATGTAGAAAAGTTCGCATTTTGGAAAAAATCGAATGTGAAGCACGAGATAAGGGATGAGAATGTGTTCGCTAAAGCCGAAGGAGCCTTGACAAAAAAGAATTCACAGTCACCAAATTAAAGTTTACGATGCTCTGACCTTTCATTTCAAAAGGTCTGTGCACAAATGTGGAGCAAGTACAACGACCGAGCCGCGCGCGTTTTTAACGTTTTAAAATTTTGATTTCAAAATCAGTTCAAAATTGTGAAACCTCTTGTAAGTCTTTGGAATCGTTAAGAATATCCTCAAAGTTTTAAAATACTTTGCGGTCGTTTTTAAATGCCTGAAAATCCCTTAAAATCTGTTAAAATTCTTTCAAATAACTGACCATTTAAAAAAATTTTGAAATCCGGTGAAATCTTTTGAAATCTCGCTTACAGTGAAGATGATTGATATATTGAGTGAAAATATAGAATCTTACGTAAGAAGAAAAAGGGTTCAAAAAACATTACGAAGCATTACAATAGGGTTGGAGGGGGTTTAAAACTTTTGAAATCTTCCTTAGGTAATCAATGTAGGTTCCCTAATAGAATGTTGAAAAAATCACAAGTTTATTTTACAAAAGTCAGTAAATAAAATACTAATAATTCTTCAGTGATTTAGGGTAATAATTAATTTGTGAAATTTCCTTCTTGAATCACGATTCTTTTCCACACGTGATGTTTTTGTCAGTGCAGATTCCGTATTTGCACAAGCATTCAAGGGATTATTTTGGAAGTGAATAAAGGAAGGTAAAATAGATCAAGTGTTTAAATAACTCTCATTGTTGCCGCCCGAAGCAATGCTTTGTATAAATAATTTATGTTAGTCAAGGTGACGTAGTATATGATCCACGGTCATGTCACGTAGCCTACTCACAAGTTTGACAATATAAACCCTTTTTAAATTCATTGCATGAAGTTAAAAATGTGGCACAATCGCGCTCATGTATTAAATATTGTTATCAGTAATGTTTTTGATTCCTATAACCTTCTTTTAATTAAAATATAGTGAAATGCTAAAATACGACCAATTTATTAGTCAAACGCTCAATTACTTGTTCAGATTTTAAGGGCAGTCATGACATGATACCAGACATTTAGTATAAACAAATTAACCTTATTTATGAGAGAGAACACATAACTTTTCCATTTTCTTATATCTTTTAAAGCAATTTAATTATTGGTCGACTAAATTGCTAAAAAAGTTGAATTTCAGGCATGAAAATTTAAATATTGCCAGAAATAAATACTCAATCAAAATTTCCTAAGAAATCCTTCTCAAGCTTCAACTATTGAATTTAATCTAAAATCTTTTGACGAATCGGTTAAAAATTGTAGCCTACAGGTCGACTGAATTGCTGAAAATGATTAATTTTTCATGTTTTCTGAATCTGCTTTGTACAGTTTCTGAAAAAATTGACAGTGTTGATGCGTAGAAGTTGTTTTTTGCGATTTTTTTCCCAAAAGCTTTTATGCTAGTAGTTGAAGAATTTGCTGAGATAATTAGCGTTCTTTCGAGAAAAGATATTCTCGTTTTTTTTTACTTGGCGACGACTCGCTACCGTGCATCTTGATAAAAATATTTTATTTGATGACTATTTATCTAGATTTGAATGACTTCAGAAATAGAAGGCTAAAGCAGATAGCGACTAGTATATATACTGCAGCATGTTCATACAATTGTCACACTCTGTTCGAAAAATTATCCATACGTCAGTTTGATACATTCAAAGACAATGAGGGTCGTTGTCGATATTCAGTTCTGCATCTTCGTGGTGTTTCTTTCTTTTATAAGTAAGTTCAATATTATATTCAAATAAAGTCTGTATCAAGTCATCCTGAAAAATTGGGGGAGCTGGAAAAGGGTATGGACTAGTCGTCCCAAAAATTCAGGACGACTAGCCAAGCTTATGAAAAATATTGGTCGAGTCATAACGAATTTCGGGATGATGAGATACTTCGTTAAATAAATACAATTTTCTATATTTAGGGATTTTATTTTAGAACACGATTAAAATTACGAAATGAAATTGCCTTTTGGTGCTATTAACTAATTTTTGTAAAGAAAAAAAGTAAGATACGCTAAAGTTTTTTGATCTTATTTCTAGCATACAATTGTAAAATGTTTAGAAAGTTTTTTCCATTAATTGTTAGCCATTTTTCAATGAACCTTTAGTAAAAAATTAAATTATACTCAAAAAAAGATAATACAACTAATAATTAGTAGACATAATTGCCGTATTTTCAAATAGGTATAATTGAGATTGAGAAATGATTTATTTCAAAGGTTTAACCATTTTTTTTTTGTATGAAAAATATTTCCTTTCCTTTTTTCAGTCAAACGTATGAAGCACTTATTTTAAACTGAAAACAAGCTTTCGAAAATAAGTGCGCTCCTCTATTTATTTGATCGCATCAGATTTTTGAGAAAACTAAGGTCGACTGTTCTGAAAAATGTTTTTGTTGCTGTAATTTTTCAAAAAAATCACAGCGGATGACCTTTACGAATAACATAACTTGCGTATCAGAAAATTTTATTATTTATATTTTTTGGAACGTATACTCACACTCATGCATTCTAAGCTTATGAAAATACATGGGTGCATTCGATATTAATAAAATACATATATAATTTTCGTATCACTGGCTACTCTGGGATGTTTTTGAAGTTATTTGAGACAATGAAAATTCCCAAATTAGATATTAAAATTTTTGCGATATCCCTCATAGCAAAAAGATATTTTGGGATATGCTTTTGCTATAAGGAATCTTATATGGGACACTTAAGCATTAGGGTGGTCAAAAAAAATTTTTTTTTTTTGGTTGAAAAGTGAAAATCCTTTTCGATTTTTTCAAAATTTATCTTCAATATTGAAGTTTGGCCCCTGAAGAACTCGAACGGATGATTCGAAATGCTGCCTCAAAAACTTGCAAGTTAAATACTGACAAAAAGTCAAAAAATTATCTTCACGTTTAAATGATTTTTTTTATTCGTAGCAAGAAATGAATACAAAATTAGTGAAACCATCATTAGGACATCTAGGACATCATTAGGGAATAATATAACTAGCAGACCATTTTTCTCGGCCCCTGATATATTAAAAATTATTAAAGTTTAAAATCTTTTCAATTTTAAAGCAAATTGGTCCGAGCAATCGTCATTTTTTAACATTTTCTTCTAAAAAAATTACATTTTCGCTCTTCGCAGGTCGCAAAAAAATTTATAAAATTGTCCTAACTATATATTTAAGTTATGTACAAATTCGACTTTAGATTTTTGGTGTTCAAACCTCCCCAATTTTTTCGTTTTCGGGAAAAAGAAATTCCATTTTTTTTTAAATTGGTCAACATCAATCCGTGCCCCCGCGCTTTTGAAATTAACATAGGGGTTAAATTTTGGCAATTTTCATTTGTTTAAACAATTTTTTCCCCAGTAAATCGTGAAAAGTTACTATTTTCTCAAATTAATGACTCAGTTAATGTATGTTAAAAGTAAGATTTTTCGTAGAGGACAGTTCTCAATTATTGAAGCAAGTAATAATGATTCACTTGCGCCTTTTTGTAGGAAAGGTGGAGAAATTTTTCTTTTCTTGAACATCTTACACTATGTCGCTTATTATTCAGTATTATCTTATCTTAAAATTGAAACCCTAATTTTTTGAATAATAATCATTTAAATTTTTTTTTTTTCATTTACGTTATGGATAGTTATTTTTTAGATCGATTTCTTTGAGATAAGAAGAGTCCGATTAATAAGGGACATAGTGTAAGAGAATTGAGAAAACTACAATTTTCTTCATTTTTCCTATGAAAAGGAGAAAGTGATAATACTTGTTTAAATAATTTAAAACTGTATTTTAAAAACATATCACTCTTAAAATTCATAATTGCGTCATTAATTCCAGAAAATAATAACTTTACACGATTCACAGGGAAAAAATTTGTTCAAACAAATGAAAATTCTTTAAATAATTGGCGGATATCCGAAACAAAAAAATATTGATCTTAAGATTCGCAAACTGTGTTATTAATTTAATAAAATACTAAATTTTGACGATTTAGCGAAATAAATAAAAATAAGAATTGTTTAAACAATAGCAAAATATCTTAAACAAAAAATATTTTTTTTGACGGTCATCACCTGTGCCATTTACCCCGAAAACAGTAACTGTTCACGATTCACTAGAAAAAAATAATTTAAATAAATAATAATTTTTTAAACATTTGAAAATTATGCCAAAAAATACCGTATTTAGCATGAATTTGACATAAAGCTGCTATTTTGCATTTTGTGCGGTATTTTGCTTGCACAATACAAGAGGCTTCGGAGGGTCAAAATTAAAATTCTTTGGGTGGAAATAATTCCTTGAATATTTCTTAAGAAATGTATAAATATTTCTTAAGAATGGAATAAACTTTATATTACAAAATGTTATTTTCAAGTACTTCTTTTTTTTCATTTTTGCGAAAGCCGAGCTGGTTTTTCTTTGTTCGTAATTAAGTAAATTACCTTAAACACAGAAAGCCTATGACTGGTTTTCAATAATTTTCCTTGGGTATTGTCATAGTTATTCACTTTACTTTGAAATATAGTTTGTACTTCATAAATTTTTAGAAACGATAAGCTTCTTGGAAGAAAAACAGCTTTTGGCTTAAAGAAAAGCATTTTTTCAAATTTATAATGTTGGTAATTGGAGATCAGTTTCATTGAGTGATATTAAACTTGCAGAATACTTGTTGAACAAGGATGAGAACTTCAATATATAGTTAAAAACATTTTATAAACTTTTTTCAACCTGAAAACTGCAAGAAGTGTCAAATTTTTAGTAAAAATAAAAGAAAAACATTTTTGGGCTAGATTTCTTTACCCTAAAGAAATTTAGAAATTTTAAATATTTTTTAGTTGATCAGGAAGCGAAGAAAATGGTCTGCTAATAATATGATTCTTGAAAAAATCAAGCCGCATGGAAATCTCTAACTATTAAGCAATAATTTTCAATTATCCATGGACGTCAAAAACATATATATAAATATTTTCAATTTGTTTTCTGTTAACTCCACTAGATGTCCTAAATGATGGTACCAATAATTTTCTATTCATTTATTGCTATGAATAAAAAAATTCATTCAAAGATGATCATTTTTAGACTTTTTGCAGTTTTTGAATTGAAAATTTTTGAGACAGCTTTCAGAATGATTTTTTTTGTCGCAAAAGTCTAATTGCTTATTGAAAATTTACGAATTTATTTAGAAGTGTAGATATTATGTTTATTAATTGCGACTATTAATTACGTATGGTTTTTTTTTTGGGGGGGGGGTCCATAGAATGTCTGAAGTTAGTTTTCTGTTTCTAATTGTTAAAAAAAATCCTAATTTTGGCTGTTGAAATTACCTTTTATGCGTGTTTAATTTATTTTTGATCATGTAATATATTTCTTAAAATCCTTTAAATCCCATGGATATCGTACATAGTCTCTTAAATTCTTTTAAAACGATAAGGCTCCATGGAAGCTCCTCAAAAACTGAAGAAATCCCTGAAATTTTTGTTTAATTCCGTGAAATCTTTTGAAATCCTTCAAATCGCTTGAAAATTTCAAAATTCCCTCATAATCCTTCAAAATCCTTGAAACTGAAACCTTGCAACCTCTACGAATCAGTTAAAATCCTTGATATTCTAACAAATATTTTGAAATATTATGAGATCCCTTGAAATCTATGAAATTCTTTAAAATACATTGCAGGCTTTCAAATCCGTGAGAATCGTTCCGAACCTATTGTAATCACTAGAAATATTTTCAGTTGTTTTGAAAGCCATTACAATTTCTCGAAATCCCTTAAAATCCTTCATATGATTCGAAAATCCTTTTAAATTCCCTGAACTCTTTTGAAATCTTACGAAATCCTCTAAAATCTGCGAATATACTTTGGCATCTTTTGAAATCCCGTCAAATAATCTAAAACCCTTTGAATCTCTTAAAATTCGTTAAATCCCTTGAAATTCTTTGAAATCTTGTGAAAGCTGTTCAAATCCCTTTAAATCTTCGAAATCGTATTAAAATCCCCTGACGTCCTTTAAAATTCATGAAAGTACTTCAAAAATATTTTGTTATATATACCATTAAACCATTTCCCTTTCAGGGTAGGCGTGACACTACCCGATTCGGGTAGTGTTTCTAGGTTTTTCTTGTAGTTATAAATAACTACAAGTGTGGGCTCACCACACCCACGATGTGCCAACAGCACTCATGTCAGTATTCTTGAATGGTCACCCATCCAAGTACTAACCGCGTCCAACGCTGCTTAACTTCAGTGATCTGACGAGAACTGGGTTTTTCAACGTGGTATGGTATGTTAATATCTTATAAAATCCCTTTCAATCCCTAAAAATCTTTTGTGATCCGCGAAAATCGTTCCGAATTCCTTACAATCTCTCAGAATCTCTGAAAATTTACTGGGTAATATCTTCAAACTCTTGAAATCTTTTCAAATCATTTGAAAATTTTTAAACTTCTCGCAATCCTCTGGCATCGTTTGAATTGCCATAAACTTTTGAAATTCTTTGTAGTCCTTTGAAATGCCTGAAAATTGCTTGCAATCTGATGAAATCATTTCAAATCACTGACAATTTTTCCAATATTTTGAAATCCCTGGAAATCTTTTGAAATCTCGTTTACAGTGAAAATAAGTTATATATTCAGTAAAAAATGTATAATCTTAGGTAAGAAGGGAGGGGCTCTAAAAAATCTTACAAATCCCTGCAATAGAGGTTACGGGGCTCTAAAATTTCAAAAATCATCCTTAAATAATTTTAAAAAAGTAATATAATAATAATCTCGCTTCTTTTCCATACGTTATTTTTCTGTGAGTGCAGATTCCATATTTGTACAAACATCAGAAGGATTATTTTTAATGTGAATAAAGTAGGTGAAATAGATCAAGTGCTTAAATAATTCTTATTTTTTCCGCTTGAAGCATTAACTTGTATAAATAATGTAAGTAAGTCGAGGTGACGTGGTATATGATTCACGGTCATGGCATGTATCCTATTTACAAGTTTGTCAATATATTATTTCCTGTTTAGATTATTTGAATGAAGCCAAAAATGTGACGCAATTTCGCTCATACAGTGAATATTTTTATCAATCACGTTTTTTATTTCAATAAACTTCTTTAATTAATAAACGGCTGGCTTGGTAAAATGCTAAATTATGATCAATTATTAATTAGTCAAACGCTCAATGCCTCACTAAAATCTAAAGACCAGTCAAGATTTGACTAATAATTAGTTAAATTCCATTTGGTGGAAAATACATCCATAATTTAATTTTGTTTAAATAAAAGTTTGAATCGTGGTTCTTGGGCCTTAAACATCCCCGAAACAATTAAATCATTCAAGTTACGTTCATTTCTGTGAAAATAGTAACGATTGGACTGAAAACCCGAATATGATATCAGATATTCATTCGGAACAAATTCACTTCAATCATATAAAGAATACTAATCTTAAACGTGATTATCTACTCTTCATAGGAGCTTAAATATCATATTTTGCTTTTCTGTGAACACATAACTTTTTCACTTTCTTATATATTTTCAAGTCATTTAATTACCGAGAGATCGCAAAAATTCCTTTAAAATGCAAAGTATGATATTTAAACATCTATAAAGAATATTTTTTTACGATTGAGGTTAGTATGCTTGGCTCAAAGAAGATGATTTTTTTCTTAATATCTGGCATCATGTTCTGGGTTGTGTATCATACAGTTAATATTTTTACGGAAATTAACTATAAGTAAAAGTTCTTATCGTTTAGGGTCTAATCAAGGCCCCAGGATTGCATTTTAAACTTTTTTATGAAAAAAAACATCAACAATGCAAAAACTTACGACAATTAAAAAGTTATAAAAAAAAAAAAAAATGTATAAGATTGATAAACTGACAGAAATTCTAAGAATTTATAATCAGGGAAAGAAATGAAAAGTTGACAAGATTATTGTTATCAGAAAAAAAAATCTCGCCAAGTACTCATTTTTTCTTTTTAATACATTCTCAAAATTTCGTTTATGTTATCAATTTAATATATTTCATAATTGAGATATCTTTATTAATTAATTGGCAAACTGTAATTTTACAAATTATGTTGATGTATTGTACTGATAACTTTTTACTTGGCAGAATTTTTTGCATCATAGATGTTTTTGGTGAGGTTTCACTTCTTTTTAAATAAAAACTTTGAGTAAATCAAATAATCTTTTCGCAGTAATAGGAATATTTAATGAACTGCTAAAAAATATAATTTTCGTCTTAAAAATTCGATTATCTGTAACATGGAGAAAAATAAGACTATTGAATTGACAGGATTTTTAGTAATATAGGGACAGAATAGCTTTTGTGTGAAGCTTATTGAATTTTCTGCAGAGTTTACACAATGTTCAATAATTTTACAAATTTACGGATACTTTCTGTAAAATGTATCAATTTTTTTATTAGAGTTCACGGTTTGGAAATGTTAACTTGATAGAAAATTTCAGTAAATGCTGCAGAAAATATCCAAAAATTTATCACATTACTGCTAATTATGTGAGCTCTGCATAAAATTCGGAAGTCTTTATAGAAAACCTAAATTGTCCCTTTTTAAACTGAAAATCCTGTAAGTTTAGCAGAAATTTTGTCTGGATATGGAAAATGGCCTTGGAGCTTATATTCTAGTCAATTCATCCTGAAATTTTCAGAAGAATTAGTTCAATGTTGTAGGCTAGAGGTCGACTCTATAGAAATAATTAATGAATGAAAATTTCCTGAAATATTCCCCTAGAACTTTATTCAGTCTGAAAATTTTTTATATAAAAAGTGATATATCTCTAAAAATAATGATGGAATCGAAATTTTCTTTAAAAAAGCAATGCAACTACATCTAGTTAATTTATTCTGACAGCTTCAGACGAATCGGTTGAAAATTGTAAATAATAGGTTGACCAGGGCGACTGAACTGCTAAAAAATTTAAATTGTCTGAAAAACTAACCCTAAGCTTCATCAAGTTAAAAAATCATGAAATTTATGGACAAATAATTTGAATATTGCAGATTACAGGTCGGAAATTTTGTAAATCTTTCAAAATTCCGTAAAGTATTTTAAAATCTTATAAAGTTCTTTAAAATCAATGAGATCCCATTAAAATCGCCTGATATTTGTCAAAATTCGTGAAAATACTTTAGTATCTCTTGAAATCCTTTAAATTTCTGTGAATTCTCTTGAAAATATTGTAAATGCCTCAAAATTGTTTAGGTAGTGTGAATATTCCTTGGAATCCTATACATTACATGGATATAGTACATAAATCTCTTGAAATTCCTTTAAAACGATTGAGTTTCCTGGAAATCACTTGAAATCTTTTAAAAACTGTGAAAATCTATTAAAATTCTTTGAAATTCTGTGAAATCTTCTGAAATCTTTGAAATTTCATAAAAGATCCCTCAAAATCTCTTGAAATCCTTGAAATTTCATGAAATATTTCAAATTTTACGAGGTATCTTGAAATCCTTTAAATTCCTTTAAAATTCATTGAAATCTTACGAAATCCTCTAAGATTAGTGCATACACTTAGGAATGTTTTAAAATCTCTTAAAATCTTTTGAAATCCCGTGAAATCATCCAAACTCCTAAAAATCTCTTAAAAACTGTTAGAATCCCTCAAAATCCTTTAAAATCTTTCAAAATCTCGTGAAATCTTTTGAAATCTTATTAAATCTCTTCAAATTCCCTGAAATCTTCAAAATCCCATGAAAATACCCGAAAATCCTTCAAAGTCTAAAGAAATCCTCTAAAATCAGTGGAAACGCTTTGGAATGTTTTGGAACGTCTCAAAATCTTTTGAAATCCTGGGAAATTATCAAAACTTCTTTAAATCTCTTAAAATCCATTAGAATTTCTTGAAATCCCTCAAAAACTTTTAAAATCCTTTAAAATTTCTTGAAATCTTTTAAAATCTTATAAAATCCCTTCAAATCACTTGAAACCCCTTGAACTCTCGTGAATTTTTTTGAAAATTTTGTAAATGCCTTAACAATTTTTAAATGACGTGAATATCGCTTAAAATTCTCTGAATTACATGGATATAAAACGTAATTTCATGAAATCCCCTTAAAACGATTGAGCTCCCTGGAAATCCCTTGAATTCTTTCAAAAACTGTAGAAATACGTTAAATATTTTGCGTAAAATCTTTTAAAATGTTTGCAATCGCTTGAAATCTTCAACATCCCATAACAATATTTTTAAATCTCTTAAAATTGGGGAAATCTTTGAAATGCCTTGTAGCATTTCGAAATATTGCGAGATCCCTTGAAATCTTTAAAATCCCTCTAAAATTCATTACATTACAATCTTTCGAATCCGTGGAAATCTTTCAGAATCTCTTAAAATCTCTTAAAAAAGAAATTAAAATCTTTTGAAGGACATTAAAATTCCTCGAAATCCTTTCTAATATTTTGTAATCCTTTGAAATTCCGTCAAATTTTTTGAAATCTTACAGAATCGTCTAAAATCAATGGATATACTATGGAATTTTTTGAAATCTCTTAAATCCCGTGAAATCATCGAAACCCTGTTTAAACTTTTAAAATCCGTTAAAATCTCTAAAAAGCCTAAAAAATTTTTGAAAATCTTTCAAAATCTCGTTTACAGTAAAAATAATTGATATATTTTTGATATATTGAGTAAAAATATAGAATATTATGTAATAAGTGGGAGGCGGCAAAACTCTTATAAATCCTTACTAGGGTGGGCCAAAAATTCTATCATTGATTTTTGGTGATCGATCCCCCCATCCCAATTTATTCGTTTTCGGAAAAAATGAAATCCGTAATTTAAAAAAAATTTGTTTGGGCTCTTGAAATTAACATGGGGTTTTAAATGGAAAAAGCTCGGTTTTCGCAAAAATGGAAGAAAGAAGTATGTGTTATGAACTTTTTGTGAATTAAAGTATAGTCACCTCTTAAAAAATGTTTAAGGAATAATTTCCACGAAACATTTTTCTATTTTGACTCCCCAATCATCTTTTATTGTGCCCGGAAAATGAACCAAAAATTCAAAATATCAGTGTTCTATCAAATTCGTGCTAAAGACGGTATTTTTTGGAATTTTTTCAACATGAATAATTTTTCATCCATAAGTTAAGGGTTTCCAAATATTTTTCAAATAATTTTCAATTGTTGAATCAATTATTATTTGTTTGATTCATTTTTTCCCCTGTAAGTCGTGAAAAGTTATTATCTTTCGGGATAAATGATATAAACTTGATAAATGTCAAGAGTCGTACTTCTTGTTTAACATATTTTGTAATTATTTAAACAATTTTCATTTTTTGGAACAATTTTTTCTCTTTAAAATCGTCAAAAGTTATTCTTCTCTGAGATTGATGACACAATTAACGAATGTTGAAAGTTACATCTTTTTTAAGGATATTTGGTAATTATGAGCTATTTTTTCCCCTGTAAAGCATGAAAAGTTATTATTTTCTGGGATTAGTCACACAATTAACGGATGTTGAAAGTAATATTTTTGTTCTTAAGGACAAATTAAAATTGTTTGAAAAATTGCTGAATATACTTAAGAAAAAAATATTACTCTCAACATTTGATAATTGTGTCAATAATTCCAGAAAATAATTTTTCACGCTTCACAGGGGAAACTACTGTGTACATAAATTAAAATTATTCAAGATATTACCAAATTTGTAAAAATACCGTTTTCAGCATGAATTTGATAAAAAGCTGCTATTTTGCATCTTTTGGGGCATTCTCCGGGCACAATAAAAGGGTATTGGGTGGATCAAAATTTGAAGTTATTGGGTTGAAATTATTTTTTGACAATTCCTTATGAGGTGGCTACACTTTAATTCACAAAAAGCTTATAACAAGCACTTCTTTTTACATTTTTTTCGAAAATCGTGCTTTTTCCGGAAAACAAACAAATTGGTTGGATCGATCACCAAAAATCGAAAGTCGAATTTTTACAGATATAAATTTGGACCACCATAATTCCACTAAGGCCACTCTAATTAGTGGACATTCTCAAAGTGCATAGATAGTTCAAGAAAATATATTCGCGGTTTTTACTTTGTGGCGATTCACTACCGAATCTTGATAATTGTGCAATTTGTTTTTGTCTAATAGAACAAGATTAGAGGGTGAGTGATAAAGAAGAATAACATTTGGTCTTCTTTAGTCACTCCACTTCTCCACTATATTAATTCATGTTCCCTGTATTAAGTCATTTTAGCTTAGCTTATTACATAAGTTCTATTTCTTCTTACAGAATCAACTTTAGCAAATAACCAAGGTGGCTTAGCTCGAGTGATCAAGAGACTTAGAACAACTGCTAATATTATTGAAGGCACGAGAGGAATTTACTATTACGGAACAAAAAATGGCCCACATGTAGACATACTTATGCATGGCATTGATATTTCTCAAATAAAAGTTATAAAACAGGGCTTCGTCATTGGCCTGGATATAGATCATGAACTTACTCCCATATATGATCAGAGACGTGCTGCAATTGCAGTACGCGACTATGACTCGAAGAATATTCCACTGCTCCCATCTGATCTTCTGGTTATACCATATTATCAGCCGTATCATGTTACTCCAGCAATTGCGAGAACAGTACTAAGTCGAGCAGAACAATTAGCTGCACTTTTCAGGTCTCTTAGAGAAAATGCTAATATTATTGAAGGAACCAGAGGTATTTATTATGCCGGAGTCAAGAATGCTGCACATATAAACCTACTCCTAATGGGCATCGATATTTCTGGAATCAAAGTTATAGTGCATGGTTTCGTCATTGGACTAGATATGAATGAAGTTCTTACTCCAATATATGATAAGTATGGTGCAGCAATTGCAGTACGCAACTCTGACTCGAAGAATGTCCCACTGCTCCCACATGATCTTATGCTTTTACCATATTATCAGCCGATTCATTTACCTCTTTTTTAAAATCCTCATCATACGTAGAGGTTCTGTAGAATCGTCTGCTTATTTTGAATATAGAGTTTTATGTGACTAGTCATATAAAAATCCTGTGACTTTCCAATTAATAGTGTTCACTTATCTTCTATTTAATGAAAGTCATCTGAAACGTATTTACCACTATATATAATTAAAAAAACAGGTTAAACAACCACCGCAGGGTCCCATTGGGAGCAACTGCTATATCTATGAAAATGACACCGGCTCTCAGCAGAACCGCGGTAAATTACACCTATGGCCACGTCTCACGACCGTGAGATGGGTTCCCAAATATATATATATATATACGCGTGCATATACTACTTACCCAAGTCAAGACAATTAAAAAATGTATTAAAAAGATTATGTATATTATTGAATTAAATAAATGTATGGGTTTGATGTGTGAGAGAGCTTTTTTGTTTTACCTTTCAAAGACATATATCCCTTACCTGAAAAGCATGCGTGCTTCTAAATTTTGTTTATTGATTAGAATAAATATTATATTTTATTGAAGGATTAAAAAATTCAAACAGGCAGAAATTTGAATATTTAGATCAGACGATTATTAGATTACCAGCTAAAACGGTGTGCTTCATGCCCTTATGACACGTTTCTTATTTTGATTGCGTCATTATCAAAATATTCTTTAATTAATAGGGTATACTATTTACAATTATGTAATTTTGATTTTATTTATATTTCAGTTTTTAATATCTACAATTGAAAACACCTAATTTTTAACAATTTATCAATAAAAATTCTTAAATATTGATGATTTTGTTGATTTTGAAAATCTAAAGTCCAGGTTTTAATTCTAAATCATCAAAATTGAAGCAATTTCAAATTTGAATCATCAAAATTACAGTTTTTTAAATTGTAAAACCTAAAACTTTCATTATTTGAAATTGTTAATTTTTTAAATTAACAACTGTTAATTAAAATATTTAAAATTCATATTTCTATAATTTTGAGGAGTTAAAATTGAAAGCACTTTATTTTTAAAGATGTGTGAATAAAGATTCTTAAATTTGGATGATTTTCAAGATCAAAAGTAAGTTTTCAATTCTAAGTATTCCAGATTAAAAAAATTAAGAAAGAAAATCATAAAAATTACAGACTTTTGAATTGTAAAGCTTGAAACTTGCATAATTTTGCATGGTAACCCAATGGGAAATTAACAACTGGCGCAGCATTGGGTCAGTACTGGCCAGAGTTCGACAGCATTGGCATGGTGCTGATAGCCAATACTGGCGTCGATGTGGCGTAATCTTGGGATGATAACGCTGTTTAGTACTGATTGCCAACTTCGGGTCTGTACTAAAATACTGTACTGGGCATCGGCATTGGCGCAGTAATGACTATAAGTACTGTGATTTAATACTGGGGCAGTCGTGGGTATACGTAATAGTGAAGTACTGAAGTACTCACGCCTACCCTGAAAGGGAAATGGCTTAATGGTATACTGGAAGTAAGTATTAGCACAGTACGGTGAATGAGTACTGTCAAAGAAGCCGGTGAAGTACTGGGCACCAGTATTGGCGATGTACTGGCATGAGGCAGAAATGATAATGATGTTCAGTACAGACTACCAGTATTGCTACTGCACTAGCGGCTTTCGCCGCTAGTAAACATTCTAAATGACAAAAAAGTTCATATCAAATATTTTTTTGCTGTCAAATATTAAAAAAATTGATGTGCCTGAATCCCTGAGGAGCACTAAAAAAGAAAAAAGGTTAAACACATTCAAAATAACACCTATTCTTTAAAAATTGGTGTTATTTTTATTGTTTTTTATGCCACATGCATGATTTCAGCCCTTTTTTATGCCTATGAAGCGGGGCTAAAGCTCTACTTTTGACGGACTGAAAAGTGACGACCGCAATTTATTATTCATCCCGTTTCATATAGTCTGTTCTACGCTACTACCATTGCAGTACTCCGCCGAGATCCGGCAAAAAGACATGGGACAACAGTTGGCCATATGTTAAAATTTGTACGACACCAGTATCATGCCAGTACTCGGCCGAGATCCGGCAAAAAGTCGTGAGACAATAGTTTGCCCTTTCTTGTAGTCTATACTACACCAGTATCATGCAAGTACTCCGCCGAGATCCGGCAAAACGCCTTTTTTGTACGACAACAA
>CAKNYM010052593.1:131063-165687 GCA_932195095.1 Andricus curvator
CCTTTTTTGTACGACAACAATATCGTGCCATTACTCCGCCCGGGTCCTGCACAAAGTCGTGAGACAATATTTTGCCGTTTTTTATAATCTTTACTACACCAGTATCATGCCAGTACTCCGCCGAGATCCGGCAAAAAAACATCGGACAACAGTTCGCCTTTTTTTAAATTTGTACGACACCACTATCGTGCCATTATTCCGCCCAGGCCCGGCAGAAGATTGTGAGACAATGGTTTGTCGTTTTATGTGGACTGCACTACGCCAGTATCGTGCCAGTACCCTGGCAAGATCGGGCGCTTTTACTATTTGTTACAGTCAGCTCTGTGTCCTAGACTGTGCCATTGTCGTGTCACTGTTGGGCTTTAAGTTGGCATTAGCCCGTAGAATCAGGGCTGATTTTTGTTTAATACTACACAGAATCCGTACTGGGTCGATCCTGGTCTGCCGATATTGGAACTTAGATTAGGCACAGTGCAGATCCAGTGTCAATATCCGTACCACGCCAGGATTGACTAGCCAAGTGTTGGAAAATTGCTCTTGGCGCGCTACCGCGCCAGTTGTAAGCATCGGTCCAAGTCTGTAATTTCCTATTGGGAAATTGATAAAATTGAAAAATCTCCAATTTAAAAGATTTAAAATTCAATATTTTACAATTTTGAAGAGTTACAATTGAAAAACTCTTCATCAATCAAAATGCTACAATTTTGATAATTTTGCAGATCAAAAGTGAAATTTTCAATTTGAAATCATCAAAATTGAAAAAATGTCGATTGTAAATCATGAAAATTACAGTTTTTTAATTGCAAAACCTAAAAGCTGCATAATTTTAAATGGTAAATCTTAACAATTAAAAACAGTTCAATTTTAAAGATTTACGATTTAAATTTCCATAACTTTCAAAAGTTAAAGTGAAAACACTTCAATCCTAAAGATGTGAAAATAAAAATTCTTAAATTTGGATGATTTTGAAGATCAGGAGTCAAGTTTTCAATTTTCAATATTTCAAATTCATAATATTTAGAATGAAATTCGTAAAAACTACAGAACTTTTAATTGTTAAGCTTGAAACTTGCATAATTTTTCATTGTTGATCATTAAAATTAAAAGTTCTTCAATTTAAGATGTTTACAATTCAATGTTCTACAATTTTGAAGAGTTGCAATGAAAATCTCCTCAATTCTAAAGATTTTAAAATAAACATTCTTAAATTTTGATCATTTTGAATATCAGCAGTAAAGTTTTCAATTCTAAATCCTCTAAATTAAAGACATTCTGAGTCTTAATCATCAAAATTGCAATTGAATTATTTGCAATTTAATATGTATAATAGAAATTCAGGCGATTCGAATGATTTTTTGGAATAGTTCAATCTTTAATATTTAAACTTGGAATTTAAGTACTTAATTTTATAAATTTACAATGGCATATTCTTCAATCGTGAACAGTCAAAATGACAGCTAGATTTATTTTTTGGAAATTCCTATAATTTTTCACATATCTGTAACATATATGTTTCCGTATATAAAAAAGGATCTTTGCAGGAACTTCAAGTTACTTGAATCAGTGACTTGAAATGTAACATGTTACAATTTTCATGAAGTTACTGCAGCTGTAAACAGTTATGTCGATCTAGAATGATGAGAATTTGATATTCCAATTCAAGCTATAAAATTCCATTTAATCGCAAGAGCTTCAAGTGAAAATAGCATTTTATAAGATGTGAAACTGACATACACTAATAAACTGTCAAGCTGGGTGGTAGAAAAAATCAAGAGACGAAAGCACGTGATAATTGAGCGAAACCGTAGGAGCTTCAATGTGGAAAAAGGGAATGAATGAATTTGAAAATTCCTATTCCTGAATAGATGATTCCAATAGGCTGATGTGGCAAACATGAGAATTCAGCATGCAAAAATTCATGGAAAGGGCTTGCTTATTGAATAAAAATTAGGCGGATGATTTTTTGAACCCCTATTATGATAAACTATGAAAAATTAAATTTTTCTCAGCACCACATTTTTTTTAGTGAAACTATTTTCATTTGGAACCATTTTTCGATGTCCTCAGTAAACACATTCTTTCAAGAGAAGTCTTAGAATTTTTTCTAAAGATTGTTTTTCCAACCCTTAGAGTTATTAGCATCTCAAATCACACCTGAATGTTCTCAGAAAACATGTTTATAAACGAGTTGTATTTTCATTTAGTATAAGGAGTTGCATTTTCAACCTTCAGATAAGGAACATATATCGAAATTTCTTTATATCCAAAATCACAACCAGGATTTCGCTCATGTTTCGTAGCATGATGAAGCGTTTTCTTTTCCGAATTCGTAATCTACGGCAAAATATTTTGAAATGACCCTCTGGTATTTGTGAAGCAAAATAAAAAAGATCAAAAACGTTATTCAGTGTATTTTAGTTTTATTTTTATTCAAGTATTACCAACTGATATCACTTTGTAATTTGTAATTATTATTAATAAGTCCCTAGAGTTGAGTAGCTCGTCTATAGAGAGCAAACTCAAAAATATGAACCTAATAAGGAAGCCGATAAAAGAAGTATAATAATTGGCAGAAATCTATTCTTCATCTAAAGACTACAAAAATTAATTTACTGGTTGTGAAAATACACGTGCGATATTCCTGATTCGGAGTTTAGTGAGGAAAACAATGCTAATGAGGTTATCTATTCTCCAACCAAGGACGTAACATAAAACTTGTATAAATACTGGTAAATGTCGCTACTTCCTAATTTGGTAAGGAACTAATGCTAATGATAATTAGGTTTAACTAATATATTGGAGACTTGATACCTGGAAGTTTTGTGTGATTCTCGTTGAACATTATCTACGGAAGATACACATCATTTTAGTTACTGATTCTGAGAAAAAAATACCTTTTTTCTATTTTTTTATTTCTAATTCTGCCCAACAATTTACAAAAAAGAAACATTAGTTCTCATCCTCAGCTCAGTCCTTGGCACCTCCACTATCTTAGCAATTCGTGCGGATCCACGAAGGGTTAGGCACGCTCTCGGCATGGCTCTCTAGTACCTATGACCTCTCGACCCTGGCAGGATGTCGTGGTCTACGGAAGACCCAGCCGGATAATGTATTCCGGGTGTCTAGTCCGAGTAATTTTCGCGGTACGGTTGTTGCGTTGATTGCGGTCGTCCATCGGTCCGGTTAGTTCGGCCTCTTGGTTCTGCCTCGTCCTGCGCAGCCCTGGTAAAGGGCATCCTCGATTCTAATTTGCGCTCAGCAGGAGCGATGCGAACTAATGCTCGTAATGCACTCCGGGTGGGGAATCCTTCTGGATCTTTGTGTTCGCGCACTCCCGCGCTAACACGCATCTATCATCGCCAGATCCCTCCACGACCAAAGGATCCTACTACAGTTGTTCCTCATACAGAATTGCTTTCAGGCACGAGGATGATGAAAAGAGTACGATTTTAGATGTATAAGGTGTTTCGAGCGATTAATTAAAAATAATATTCTATTTGATTCTTATCTGGAAGCTAATTTTGAAAAATGAAAGAATCGATCATTTTTAAGATTAATAGCTAACTCTAGGTACTCTTCACTTCTTACTGCTGCTATCCCACCTCTTTCTTCTCCCTTCACTCCTTCGGTTCCCCTACTTCTCCCGCCTCTATTTCCTCTCTCTTCACTTCCCCTACTTCCCTTCCCTTCTCACCATAACTTCCACACTATTCCACCCTCATTTTTCTCCCTTCCCCATGCTTCCCTCACTGTCACTGCTTCCCCTCCCCAGTACCCTTACCACCACGCCACTAAAGTAAGATAAGCGGACTTCCCCTATTTCAGTTCTCCTGACTTCCTCCACATCCTTACTTCAACATAAGTCTTGTCCCCTTACCTCGCCTAGTTCCCCTGACCTCACTCCTCCTTCCAGGAAAGAGCACGACGGACGGGCGAACTTCCCTCACTTTCCCTCTTCTCACTACCCTACTCACCCTTTCCACTTCCCATACTCCCCATTTATTTACTTTCTTTACATCACATACCCTTACTTGCGCTGCTCCTCCTCTCTTCACTTCCACTAATTCCTTAAATTTCCTTCCCCTCTCGGCAAAAAGTACGCTGGACTAGCAGCGTACGACTCATACTCCTCTTTTCCTTACTTCACCTGCTTCTCCATTTGTCACTTTCCCTGATTTCTCTCTCCTCACCCCTCTACTTTCCTTCCCAACACTTTCCATTTCAGAAATCAGTACGACAAACGGGTAGAGTTCCCTTGCTTCCTCACTCCTTGCTTCACCTCCCAGGAAAGGGTACGACGAATAAGCGGACTTCCATCACTTCCCCTCTCTTTACTTTCCTTACACCCCCTCCCTATTTCTCATACTTCCCTGCCCCTCACTTCTCCTACTACCCATCCCCTTACTTCTCCTGCTGCCTCACACCTTACTACTCCTGCTTCCTCTCTCTACACAGCCCAGCTTTCCTTCCCCTCAGTTCAACTTCCGGGAAAAAATACGACGGACGGGCGGACTTCTCCTGCTTTACCTCTCCTTACTCCTTACCACTCCGAGTTCCCATTGTCTCACCTTACTCCTTACCACCCCGAGTTCCCATTGCCTCACTTCCCTTCCAGGAAAAAAGTACGACGGATGGACGGTTTCTGCCCGAGGCTACAAAATCCTGAAAATGAACCTGAACTTGATTTTTGACAGTTTACTACTCCTTATCTCTAACAAGAACATCATCCTAAAGACTTTAATTCCAAAACTGAGAAAAACACTATGCTGCTCGGATTGTTCAGACTTGCGGCTAAAAACAGTGGTTAAGTGACCTTCGACGAAGATGATTTCCGTCCGTGGGGTTCCCGAGGATACCAGGAGTAAACATGGAGGATTTGCCAGTGTCGAAACATGGCTGGAAGATACACATAACTGAGTCGAAAGCAGAATCTGTATATAGACAGTCAACCACTCTTTGGCTTATGAATTTCAAGTCTTTAAGGCTCGGACCAGACGGCCACCTGACCAGGAGCTCGAGGGTGTAATCATGCGCACGCGAACCCTTAAGCGCATTCAATCCTCCTTCTTTCCCTCTTTTCTTTTTCCCTTTCTCTTTCTCCCTCTTTCCTTTCACCCACTATTATCACGAACTTACTAACGAATTTAAAATCAGAGAAATTTCGCAAAAAGCGACTGTTTTTCCGTTAGTTTGATAACCCAGTATTATATTTGCAATCGATTTCAACCTTGAAGTAAGTTTTATTGTGAAAATTAAGATCATGTGTTCAGTTTCAATTCCTGTCAGATAATCTTCAACAGTTAAAAAAAATTAAATTCATGCTTGCTTCGTGAAAGTTACAAAAAAAGTTCTAAACACAACTTAATGATTACATTTTTATATTGTTGTATATGATTGAAGGTAAGTGTTCTAGGACTGCATTTGTAGATCTTCCTTAAGGGCTCGAACGTGCAAATGCGTGCTTGAAACGTGCGTGACTTCGGCGTTTATGAAGAGGAAAAAAGAACAAGCCAACCGACATATGCCAAAAAGCCTAGAGTCACTGCCATTCGCATATGGTCACTACTCAAAATATGGCTCCAGCTGCATAATTTTCAGATAAGAAAAACAAATCTACTGTTTTGTGATTCCGAGTGCAGCCTTTACTAATAGATGAAACAATATGTATGTGTTTCCTGGAAACCAATTTTCTGTAATTTAGTCTTCATCTGAAACAGGATATTTCCATGGCCAATCATTCAGATTAAATGTTTATGTTATTCATCAACTGGAGACTTATCAATAAATTACGGCACACTTAAATTGAATTCAAAATCTTTAGAACCAGTAATCCCAAATAAAAACTCATAACACAATAGAATTAAATTTGACTTTATGTAATTTTTGTCAGGTATAATAATTGACCATACTATCTGAAAATTAAATTCCTAATCTCTTTGTAAAAAATCATTCAAAATTATTTAAGCGTTTTGTAGACTATGTGAATAATATTGATTGTTACTTTTTCTTACGAATAATGAGGTAAAATCATATCAATCAAGAATTTTTTGTCTTGGCCAATCATTATGCATTTTAAAGGCCAATCACTGTGATTTCAAAGTCGGAGATCTATATTTCATTATATTCCATAGGTCAATAATTCGTGGCCAGTTCTGGTGTTTTCTGACATAATTGTAAATTTCTTCAACTATAAAATATCTGTTATTTTTAACGCTTGAATTACTGTGGCAATTTGAATCTTTAATAAATTTATTATCAATGTGTGTATTTTAGAATTGTTTAGACTTTTATAGTTGTGCTTACATAAATTGTTAAATTCCAAAAAATCCATTAAGTAGCCAATCATTGTACGGATTACCTTATTCTACACGAAGTAATAGTGCATTAATATCCTTCATAGAAAAATAATGAAATATCTGGCAAATATTTTTTTGTAATAAAGACACACAATTCCGCCTTTTCGAATGTCAAATTTTAATTTTTATAGAGATTTCATAATGTAGGCCTCTAATGATTTTTTTATAATTTTTTCGCAATTTAATGAAAATCAATTGTAGAAAATCATCTTATAGAAAACAGTTGTAGGATAATCAGCACTGGAATGTATAACAGGAAAATATTCAAAGAATTGATGTAAAAAGTATAGGAACTATGAAGGAACGATTAATTTTAGATCACTCATTATTTTATATGAAATGACACAAAAATAGCGATTCTAACACATGGTTTATACAGCAAGAATTTGTGCATGCCCTTGATATATTCAAAATCACTTAAAATTTACTTTGAATCCATGGAAATGCTTTAGAATGACTTTAAATCCATTAGAATCTGTTAAAATCTGTCAAAATCTGTACAAATTCCTTGAAATATTTTAATTTGATTTTAATTCCTTTGAAGTCTTTCAAATAGTGAGGAATCTGTAGGAGTCATTAGAAATCCCTTTAATATAAAATTAATTTAATTAATTCCCTAAATTTCTCTAGAAGACCATTAAAATCACTTGAAATATATAAAGTCCCTTAAATTTAGTGAAATTCTTTGATATCCCTCGAAAATGTTGAAATAAAATTGTATTCATTCCTTAAAGTCCTCTACAAATTCGTTGAAATCTCTTCAAATCTTCGGAGATTGTAAAGTCTATTAAAATAAGTAGAAATCATTTTAAATTCCTTGAATATGAATTAAATTTGGTGAAATTACTTGAAATTCAATATGATTTAATTCATTTTCCAAGAATCTTCAGAAATTCCTTAAAATCTTCGAAAATCCTACAAAATTCTTTTAAATACCTCGACATTTTTCTAGATCTCTTGAAATTCTTGCGAATGCCGTCAAATTAATTTAAATCCTTTCTTTGAAGATCGTAAAAAATCGATTAATATAAGTAGAAATCATTTAAGATCCCTTAAAAATAAATTAAACTTATTCATAAGAGTTCTCTAAAAAAACCATTCAGATCCCTGAAGATCTTTGAAATCCCTAGATATGTTTACAATCACTAGGAATGCCATGAAATTTTATTTCACTTATATGAAATAAGCAGAAATCATTTGAAATTCCTTGGATATTGAAATCAAACTTATTCATTGAAGTTCACAAAAAAAGAGATAATGACGAAAAAGGAGAGAATGAAGAGGAGATAAGAGGAAAACATTAGGAGGCAAGGGGAATGTGAGGCGAAGTAGGAAGTAGGATTTGTTATGGTTGAATGGTTGAAATAGGGAGGGGGCTGAAGAGGGCCAATAATCCATTACGTAATTCGAGAACAACCCCTGAAGGGAAGTGGAAGAAAATAATACGGGCGTGGGAGAAGATAGAATGGAGCAATGGTAAGTTGAAAATATAAGGTGAGAAGGTAAAAAAGGGTGGGGAAGAGTGGGTTTAACTATGAGCAGGGGTAAACGGATGGGACAAAAATAAGACGGAAAGAGTAGAAGAGAGACTGAAGAGGTGGTAAGAGGAAAATAATAGGAGGGAGTAGTCTAAATGGAGGGCAGAGCGGATATGTACGAGGTATAGGAGAAAAGTTATACCTATATGAGAAGAGGTAAGGATTGAATGGGTAAGGGAAGAGGCAATTATGAAATAGTGTGATATGATGGAAGGGGTAGAAAGGCTAGTTTGAGAAAAAGGTTGTCGGTGTACATGGGTGACGAGCAGGAGAAAAATATATAAGGGTAGGTGAGAAATAAGGAAAAGAGGGAAGAGTGAAGGGACGGAGAAGAGGGTTGTGCTCACGGTTTATGAGGAGGGGTGAGGGGGAAGTGGGTAAGGGGGTGGTAGTATTGGTGATAGAATTGGTGAAGAGCAAAAGGGGGGATGATTAGTGCACAGGTATAGGGACCAACTTTTAGCTCATTCTAATCATATTAATTGTTCCAGCCCCCCTTTCTAAAATAGTTGTCCCATATATAATCTGAAAATATTAGTATATTGTGCTACAAGTTGAAAAAGCGAGAGATTTAAAACGAGTGTGAAGTTAGCTACCCAAGCGGAGCGAGGGTGGCTATCACACGAGTTTTAAATCGTCGCTTTTTCAATGTGTGGGACACAATACTTTTTCTATAATTTGTTAAAAAGTGCTAGTTTTTGTTTACCTGTTTTTTGTGTAAAAAGAAGGCGATTTTTTGTCGATTGACGCAACAATGACAATGGCAATTATCAAAACCATGGCAATAATATGGCAGTAATAATAAGCTGGTTCTCACAATTGAATAGTTGGCCCATAAAGTTGAGGGCTTCAAAACTTTCGGTTTTTCGTGAAAAAAACGAAGCACAGTATTTTCGGAGAAACTGACGGTGTTTTTTTGCTTTTGCCAAGTGACAAAAGTACATACAAAATACACAACTCGAGACTTTTCAGGAAATTGCTTTTAGGTTAGGGACGACAGTCGGAAAATAGAATGAAGTTGGCTGCGCACGATGCACGAGTCCACCCGAGGCAGCACGAACCCACCCGAAATAACATTTACTTTTTCCACTGTGCCTCACTTTTATCACTGTCCATTTACTTTTTCCACTGCATCTGTCCACTTTTGTCACTGTTGCCCGGAAAGGTCGGCACTGCGCATGCGCCACGTCATCGAGCAAAAATCGGTAACTTTTTACACCAAAAACAGGTGGAAAAACTGGCACTTTTTCGCGAATTATAGAAAAAATAATTATTTTCATAGAATTTGAAGAATGGGTACCTAATTAGCAGGAAAGTAACCTGAATGAAGAAACCTCTATGAGCTGAATATTCCGCTGAAGAGCGAAGATGAGAGTGTTTGGATGATCAGAGGCATTCGATCAAGTCGTTACTCAACTTGGCGAGGTGACACTCGACTTACATATAGCGGGTTAGTTTAAAAACGACATGCCCACGCTAAACGTTATAATCTGGACGCGTACGCGATGTAAGACGCTAATTAGTACGTGAAAGTCATATAACCGTGGGTAGACTAAAGATCCCAAGATAAAGAAGGACTGATTAAGACATGCAGTGAAATGATAGGCGCGACAGGCCAGTATACTCGTGTTCACGGTGTCCCATGAGTTAGAGTTAGACACCTGCACGAGGCGATTTGAGCAATCACGATCGTAAAGGTAAATGATTGTGGAAAAATCTGTCACAGTGATTCTTATCCGACAACCCGGTCATTTGAAAAGCATGTACGACAGAGTAAAGTTAAGTAGGTGGTACTTCTTAAATATGGAAAGGATGTTCGTCAACTTTATAGATCATCTTAAATGCGATTAGATCAATTAAAGCCTATTTTTAGAAGAATTTGTTTTAATTATAGCGGAAGGTTTCTTAGATTCATTTTAAATAGGGATACTTCACTTTTCAATTTGGTGTCTGTTTATAACACCAACAAAAAATATGAAAATTAGAAACAACGCTTGCTTGCTGGGTGTAAAAATAGTAAAGAAGTTGAATATATTTATATTAGAATGATTTTTAATTCCAATATCATTCATAAAAAGTGAACCGCATTTATAAACGTGAATTTTTCATGTTATTACTTTCGCTTCTTCACTTACTGTTGTTTCGTACTATGATCAGTGGATTCAGCTTCCTACACCTATCACATTTCTTCTGTCTTTTCCATCTGAGTATATCTCGCGGCTGCGGTATACCGCAGTATCCAACAGTTACGAGAGTCGTTATGTTGAATTGATATCGAAGTTCTCGATCGCAATCGAGTATTGGTCAGGTACGCACCTAGGTAATACATAAATACGAAATGAACAGAACATAAAGTAGATGGAAACAATATGAGATACTGCGAAAATTACCATAATGTAGAGCTTGTTCAGAAAGAAATAAAAACACGCCGAAATTGTATTAAAATATGTATCCAATAAGAACGATATGCATATCAAACGTTATAGTCACATACATACATACATATATCATAATATATAAATATATCAAAACAGAACTTTGAAAGTATTCTTTTTCCAATTATTGAGGATTTGGTTTTGAAAAAACATGCTTCAGGTCTACGAAAATATTTATTTAAAAAATTAAAGTTTACATAGATTCAATTAATTAAGAGTATCTAGCAATTTCTTTTCAATGAATTGCTTGACTTATTCTTTTTAAGGTTTTGTAGCCCCAGTTTGAAACTCTTAGAGTTTCGGTGGGATGTCCTTTCGTCTCTGTTCATCGCTTTTTTCCCTCGGGACTCCCTATCCCTTAAACACCTCCTATGTCATCGGATCCAACCTATCCTTCTGGGCCCCACTTATGCCACAGGACCTATCTATCCCACAGGAGACCACCTATCCCTCGGGACTCCCATATCCTTCGAGAACCCCTCATTCCATCGGACCCACCTGTCCCTTGAGACACCCTTTATTCCACGGGACCTCACCCATGTGACTGTACCTATCACTCGGGATACCATTATTCCATAAAAACCCACCTGTTCCACGGGATCCTAGTATCGGGACCCTACTATCGACCGGGATCATCCTTATCCCTCCGGAACTAACCTATCCTTTCGGACTTGACCTATCTCATAGGTTCATACCTATCCCACAGAACCCCAATTAACGTACAGTAGACATATATCCCATGGCACCCCAAAAGGGAATAATTGAAAAAATACTCTGAATTATAAAAGCTAAAAAAATTAACTAGGGGAGTGCCGTACAGGTTGGGACACTGTACAGTTTGGGATAGAGATGCTCTAGGGAGATTTGAGACACGTGGGAATCGTTCCAGATGCGTTAGGTCCCAGCGGGATACGGAAGTCTTTTTTAGTGCGCGATTTTCAAATAGCAAGCAATCACAATGTCGCAACTATAAATTGAGGTTAGGTTGTTCTCACAACTTTCTCTACGCGCATGCGTTGTCAAACATATATTCAAATTTTGTGACGACTTCCGTATTCCGGTTGGCTCTAGTCGAGTGGTGGGGGTTCACGTGTCTCAACTCTCCCTAGAGGATATCTAGGTTGGGACAGTGCGTTTTCTCAATTTCTTTGCACTGGTGCCACCTGTTATTACTGTCACATATTAGAGGAGATGGTTGATGCTTCTTGCAGCTGCACCAAACAGTGTGTTTACAAGGAGTAGACAAATTATCGTGTTGACATTAATAAACCCCCATTTACTGAATATTTTTCATCGAAATTGTAAGGTAAATGAGTTCAATGTGTTATGTATTGAATGAATCGTTATGTCTGAAGAGGATTTTGCATATAGTGTAGATCATTTCCCTCCCCCCCCAACAATGCAAAAATTCCGTTAAATGAATAGGTTGGGACACGTGTACTGTATAGGTTAGGACTCGTTTTTTCACACCTATACGCATTTTCATGTTTCACGCTTAGTTTTTAAAGTTCCAAGAGGTGTCCCAACCTACACTGCAAACATTTGTTTGGCAGATTGGAAAACATTCCAAACGGTATAATGAAAGCCCAAAAATATTCTCATGGAAAAAAGTTATGAGCCAAAAACAAAACCCGCTTTAACCTTAAATACATTCCCCTGCTATATTTGAAAAGGCATCGAAACCTCTTTTCTATAGGAAAATTCACCTACTTTGACTAATTTTCTACAATGTTTAAAATATTACCAAATAAAAAAGTAATTCAGGAATTTTTGAGACAATCTGGTGATTTATAGTGTTCTCGTCTCTTATTTTATTTCTAAGAAACTAGCAATTTCATGATTCGCTTATTTCCCGGTTAGGAAATTTTTTTTAGATTATTAAAATTGAAACTGTCGAACCTCAAAAATTTTTCAATATAAATATTGAATACTTAACCATAGAATTGTAGAAGTAAAAGTACCAGAACACTCCTGAATTTGAAGTATTTAAAATTAGAATTAAAAAGTTTTTAATTTGTCAATTTAACAAACTTTTAACAATGTCAAATTAGGAATTAGAACCCTCCTAATATATTTTTGGCATTATTTCTCAACAACTATCTATTTTATTGATTTATCACTCTGTCAAAGCAAAAAAAATCCACTTATGTTCGATAAGGTATTGCATATCCTTTCCATTAATCATAAGCATTTCGTGAAAAATATTTATTTGGCCTACAAAAATGAAGATCAACAAAAAACTAGACTTTTTGCAAACTTAGGGTTCTTTTTTTTTTGTCCAAAGGAAAACAACATTCTTCAAATTTACATGCAAAGAATCATCAATCGTTGAAGAAAATAGTAAACGTACAGAACACAAAACAAAAACAAATAATAACATTTTAGATTTTTAACCTAAAGGTATTTTAAGGAAAAAAACCTGAGCTTTTTTCAGTGAAAGAAAAAGCTGGAGATAAAGAATTGATTAGTAACTATCGGCCAATCTACATTACGAATAATTTCTCTAAGGTATTTGAGGCTTGTATTGCAAGTTTTATGTCTTACATCATCAGCTCAAAAGTAGTAGAAATTCAACATGGTTTTGTTGTAGGCAGATCCACTTTAACAAACCTAGCAGTTTACATCCAGTTCATAGCTAGAGCCTTAAAGGATCGGAAACAGGTTGATGGTATACATATATTTAGATGTAGCTAAATGTTTTGACAAACTTGATTATAATATCCTCATTCAGAAACTCCATAATGCTGATTTGCGTGGAAACATAGTAGAGTTACTACAATCTTCTTTACTTCATAGAAAACACTATGTCCAATATAAATATATAATAATATATTTAACCCCCTTTACACCATCATCTGGGGTACCGCAGGGCTGTAATCTAGGCCCTATTCTTTCTACAGTTTTCTTTAACGATATAAATGCTGCAAGTAAGGCTAATAAAATCATTTTTGGTAATGATACAAAGTTATGTACGCAAATTGACTGTGTAAGAGATTGTATAACATTGCACATTGAGCTCAGGAAGTTTATGGAAGGGTGTACGGAATTGGGAATGGAAATGAACGTTTAAAAGTGCAAAGTAATTACATTTACAAGAAACCAAGATCCGATTTTTTTATTATGAACAGGAGGCAGAACAGATGCAGAGAGTTTATATAATCAGAAACCTAGGATTAAATAGTGATCATCATTTAAGACATAAAGAGTACATATAAACTATTGCAAAAGCTGCTAACCAAGTTCTGGGATTTATTTTTAGGTCCTGTAAAAGTTAAACCCTCAGTTAGGCACATTTACCGATAACCTTCGGTTTGGCACATGTGGTCCGGCCAGACCCCTGTATATTTCCGTACAAATGTATGGAAATACTGCGTTTTTGGAGATGTATTGAAATGCATTTATATAGCATGCAGGTGTATATTTTTGGTTTTTTCTTATTCCTAGCAGTTTTCGTATATGTTTAAAAATCTACTGAGGTTAAACTGAAAAAAATGTAATGTAGAAAAACAAATTTCACTGGGGAAGATAATCTGTTTTTTCCTTCATGTTTACGCTTTATTATGATCTTCACTATCCCTTCAATGGCACACTGGGGTCAAAAAGACTCCAGGAATTTTCAACCTTAATTTAAGTCCCTTCAGCATTTGAAAATGTTACTTACACGACCCTGTCACCCTAGCCAAATACCCCCTACAAATCGTGAAAAATGTCATTTTTCTCTATTTTTTAACTTCTGCAATATTTGTCATATTTAAAAGAAATTTTGAACTAAATAACACACAGCATTCTTTGAATTCTTTCGCTTGGGGTCAAAAAGCCCCCAGTATGCGAGCTATGTTACGCATCGGGAAGTGTGCCATCGAAGGGTTATTTTTATAAATGGAATTTATATGAATGAAGGAAAAGTAAGGGAAGGAAGGAGAAGTATGTGAGTGGATTTAGGGGAAGTAGAGGATGGAGAAATAAAGGAAGTGATGTGATTGGAAGTGTGGGATGTGACGGTTTGGGAAGTAGGAGAAGTAAGTCTAAGTGAGAGATATTAGAAGGGGGGGGGGGGGAGTAAAGGAAGAAGAAGTAAGGAATGTAAGGGAGTAGAAAGTAGGAAAGTGAGGGATGTGAACAATGTGTGGGGTTGGGATGTAGAGGAGGGAGAAGTAAGAGAAGGGAATCAAACTAGAGGAATTGAGAAGAGGGAAAGTAGATGAGGGAGAAGTAAAGAAAGGGAGGGGAGGAGAAGTATGGGAGTGGAATTAGTTGGAGTGGAAGATGGTGAAGGGAGGGAAGTGATGGGATTGGAAGTGTGGGATGTAAGGGATTGGGAAGTAGGTGAAGCGAATGTAAGTCTGGAATGTGAGAGGGGGAGAAGTAAGGAAAATGAGGAGGTAGAAAGTAAGAGAAGTGAAGGATGTGAAGAATTTTAGGGGTGGTGATGTAGAGGAGGGACAAGTAAGTGAATTGAAGGGGGCGAGAAAGTGCGTGGATCGGATGCGTGGGGAATGAATATAGGGGAGTTGAGGAGAGGGAAAGTAGATGAGGAAAAGGTAAGGGAAGAGAGGGGTGAAAAGTAGGGTTAATGAGGGGTTGGTCAGTGTTGAAAGGGAATTAGTGAAAATGAGGGTATGGGAAGTGAGTGATATGATGGCAATGGAAGCAGGAGAAGTAAGGGTTTACTTTATAACGTTCACATATGTGTATGCAAGATGCCAAGGGAATATAAAACGCAGTTTGAATGGAAAAATACCAAGAGAAACTGACAAAACGAATTAAAATGTTCAAAATGCATTATATTTAATACATTCCCACATAAAATATATGGGGGCCTGGCCTGGCCACATGTGCCAAACCGAAGTATATTTAAATAAATATCCTTGCAATTATCCTTGTATGGCAAGTATCCTTTCAATTATTTTTTTAAATGATAGCTGATGAAATTGTAGGAAAAGTCAGGGAGTTTTAAGTCACTAACTCAATCAGAAGTATACTAAAGAACATTTTGAATCGCGAAAGGTATGCCTGGATTCATGTGCCAAACGGAGGGTTAAGAAAATATAGCACTCTTATTGCACTATTCAATTCGTTCGTTCTATCTAAGCTAGAATATGTATCTGTAATCTGGCGTTCTTATTTTAATTGTGAAATTTAACTCCTCGAATGAATTCAACAAAGATTTTGAAAAATGTTAATGTATAGAAAATATGGAACCTATCCTCTGAGCGCTAGTGGCTACAAAAAATTATGTGTGCGATTTAACATGTTCCTAATTCAAGAAAGACACATTTTGCTCTAACGCTCTTTTGTATTTAGGTTACTTAGGGGTGTGATAGATTGTTCTGAACTACTGAAAGAAATCTCGTTTCGAGTACCACGTTTAAATTCTAGATACGCAGATTCCGAGATAGTGTATCTACCTCCAACAACAAATCCGGCGCTGTATTATTCTCCATGCTATAAAATATGTCGGGATCTGAATTGCATGTATGCAAAGTACTCAAATTATTATCCTGTGATTGGATTTCTGTTGGGTCTACGTCAATAAAGATACACATACAAATACAAATAAAAAAGAAAAAAAGAACTCTACATTCAGGAAAAGTCAAATGAATTTTTCATCTTCATTTAGACTCTTCCCTTCGGCAGCCATGTGTCCCATTGTCCCAACGACAACATTTTTTCTTCATAAAGTAAGATTCGATTTTTAGTTTCAGGTAGCTTAGAAATAATGTCCCGTATGTAAGTTAATTCCTAAAAAGTCTTCAAAATTAGACACTATTCCCAAATAAAACATTTGAAATTGTAAAATTTAATAGCCTACATTATTGTAAAGTTGAAATTGGAAACTTATAATGAACGAATTCGAAGATAATTATTATTAATGCTCTCTATATTCTAGACTCTTTTCTAGAAAATTCTCCTATCTTGAAAATTCTCTGTAAATTCAGGAATGTGCTTGACAATCTTCTTAAAGAAACAGTAATCTATTTGACTGCTCCTGGGATATTCTTGAAATTTATAGAATCATTTGGAATTTTATTGAAAATGTTAAATGTTCTAGAAAAGTATATAAATTCATTTAGCAGTCTAAAAATGATCCAGAATTTGCTGTACTATGCTGGAATTTGAAATAAGAATTTTCTGGAATGTTTTCGATTTTTTATTATATTCTCTAATGTACAGGATTACTGAAGTATGTTTTGGAATATCTTAAAATAGTCTGTTTCTATTCTAGACTTTAGATTGCTCTGGTATTCCTGGAATTTCTTTACAATCCTTTGTAAATTATTATTCATTATTCAGGAATGTTATTGAATATTCTAAATCAAACTGGAATGTTTTAAAATATTCTCAAATATTCCATTTTTATTCTCTTTTTTCTAGCCTCATCTTTCAACTTACCCCAACATTTTTCAATATGAATGCCCTTAATAATAATGATGTGAAGAATATACAGTAAAAACACGTTTATAGTTGTCCATATTCGATAACATTAAAACGAATACAACTTCAATCAAATTTCACCACACAGAAAAAACAGAAGTGAATTTTTGTTGCAGGTAATTTTCAAGTAAATAAAGTTGAATTTTTTCGCATCAAAACAAAACAAGATTTAATGGAGTTGACATGATAACCATTTCCCATGTGGTGGGTGAATCTTAATACGTGAAGTTAATTTTTGTTGCAGGTAAAGATTACTCTGAAATCGCTGTAAAGATTAAATTCTGTTTTTTCTGTGCAGAGTAAGTATTATATTAATTTGCAGAAGCAGCTCTCGATCTCGAACAGATCTTCGAAAACTCTGCACATATATCGTTTGACTCGGCAGGGGACTCGCTAAATGAGCAATTAATTGACAAATACTGAAATTTATTTAAAAAGACTTTCAGATTGCACTTACTTAATTTAAACGTTCTCACGTTCACGCCATGGTTGTAACTCGATACTTTTTTTGAGGCGCCATAAATTTCAGTATATTAATGGTAGCCGATCGAGTCTGAACGGAGGCGAACTTATCATCGTCCTCGTTATCTCCTGGATCATTATAATTACCGTAATTATTCTCGTGGTCGAAAAAGCAACGCGCGATTGGTATCGACGTCGCGTGGAATGTCGCGATGTCAGAAAATTGCAGGAGATCGAGTTCTTCAAGGACTCCCTATAAACGTTGGTATGGATGCTGGCAAGTAAGTAGGCGGAATCAGAATCCGGCGGAATATTCAGGTGCTATGCCGATACGCTAGGTTCCTGCAACGCAACGGCATCGCATCGTGAAGATCCTATCGGGATGACGCACTGCAAACGCACCTGATACCGTACGCACGCACATGCGTCGAGAGTTATTTGACTGAGTTATTTTAGAAACCGCCGCGCAAGAGATCCGAGCACTCATTGCTTTCATCTTCTCTTTTGCTCTTGTACAAAGTAACGAAAAAGAAATGTGAGGAAGGTGATCGTTAATGCAATTGAAAGAATATTTTCTAGTCCAAGCAAATAAGTACTAACTTATGAACAGCAGTCGTGAATTACTGGTCCAGTTTAGTCTATCTCAAAAATATTGAGATTAGCCTATATTTATAGGAGGACGATAAGCTAGTTTAATTAATCGAGAAGTAAAAAGTTTCTCTGCTATTGGTGATTAAGGGTTACTTTATTCTAAAGTTTGATCAGAACCAGACACTCATAGAAAAAGTTGTCTGGAAACAAAAGCATCGTCTTCTTGCCTGTTTTGTTTTGAACCAACTGAACATCTTCTTTGCACAAACTGAATTATTTTTCTGCAAGGCGAGAAGAAGTTTGTGGCAAATAGATAATGTTTGTTGCCAAAAGATTCTTTTTGAGAGAAATGAAAATCCTCTCAACTTTAAATTCAAGAAGAAATTTCATGTATATCAAAAAGCATCCTTTTGATACAAGATGACATTTCTCTGAGTGGACAGGTGAACGTACCTATCATAAAGCATGACCGATTTATGAAACATTCGGAGAAATAATCAAATTTATAAATAATTTTTAACTACATTGGTGATTTCAAAATTGGTATAATTGAGTATAAAAGTAAGGCTTTTCATGTAGGGGAAACCAGTGCCATTTATCCTATACTTTATACTTTTTAACACGTAGCTATTTTATTCAGATGGTACTCTTATTGTACGAAGTGAATATTCACATTTCAAGCCTTTTCGATCAGTTGTCAAATGACATTGTGTAAAAATTCATGAAACAATAATCCAAAACTGTAACACAAAAACATTGCTTCACTTACACAGTGATTGTTTTCCAATATATCACAGAAATTAAACGAGTTTTGAACTGCGTCGTTTATAAAACGTAACCATGAGAGTGATTAGTACCAACTATCATAGACAAAAAAAGACGAATAATTTTATTTCATTATGTTGGTAAAAGGTATGAACTTTCTTATTTATTTAAATGTTGTTTGGTGGATACCACTCAATTGTTTCTGCTAAATAACACTTCTCATAAAGACACGTAAGATACATTCTTGATGAAAATTAGAAGAATTGATCATGAGGCAGTTTTGAAGCCAAGAGTTCAACGAATCAAAGGAACTAGTGAACAAATAATAAAAGAAATTTCATTTCTTAAAAACTGATAATCTGTTAGCGGACAAAATTTTCATCGCCATGTCAAAAACGCGTTTTTCGATTTCTTCATTCAAAAATAGCTAGTTTTTAATATTGTTACTCATAAAAAAATATCGCAGTTCGTACTGGTATCAACTTCATAAAAATAAGTATCGTTCTAAAATTGAGTAATTGGGAGAAATTCGCTTATAGAAGATTTAGAAATATTATTACACTATTTTTCACCTCTGCCTCTGTAACCTAACAAGTGTTGTTGAAATTAAAATGTTTTTGATTTTAGCGCAAAGTGACTATAATAATTAATTACGGTCAATTCAAATTAAATGTTAGCATGTATTGAAGATGTGTTTAGCTCTTCAGCCTCTACTGCGATCAATTCCTTCGATAAGCCTAATGCTTATTGCTGATGATAGGTACTTTTCTCGAGTATCAAGCCTTCCGAACCAATTCGAAAGTAGTGTGCGCGGGCTCGTGTCTATTGTGCTCTAACCATGCCAAGTGCAAGGTGAGAGCATTATCTATCTATCAATCGATATTTTTGATCAATCAATCGATCGATCGGCGTCAGCACTCAGCTAATGTAGAAAGATTGCAGGTCAGGACACGGGCTATATCAGTAGAATTCTGGCTTCCATAAAGTACAAGTAAAAAATTCCCTTGGTGAGGAAATTATTGTATAGTTGGTTTCTAATATCTTCGTATTAAATTTCATGAAGTGTTGTAATGTTCCGAAATGGTGTAGCATTCTAAAAAACTGAACCTTTCTTGAATTTTCTAGACCTATGGTGTTTTCTAAAATGTTCTGAATTGTTCTAAGATATTCTAGTATAGTTTATACATTTTTAGAATCTTCTAGGATCTTTTGAATATTCTCGCATAATCTGGAATTTTCTAAAATGTTTTAGAATATACCTATACAGTCCTGAACTGGCTTCCTATAATTTCTGACTGTTTTCCGAATTGAAGTATCCTTTAATAGGAAAACTATCACAAGACATGAAGGAAATAAAACATAATGCTACGAAGCAGTTGTTAGATATTCTGAAAGGTGACTTTAGGGAGTTCTTCCGAAAGTGGGAGGTTCACTGGAATCAGGTTGTGTCTTCTAAAGGGGAGTACTTTGAAGGGGATATCATTGCCATTGATCAGAATTACCTATTACTCCCGATACACCACAAGGCCAGATACTTTCCGGACAGACCTTGTACATAGTTATTTATTATAATAGACGACACATTTAATAAAATAGAAACATCATACATTACAGTTTAGCCAACAAAATCATTAGAACTGGAAACTACTGAACTTTAAAAAACTGAATATCCTGCAGTTTTCAGCATAACCCTTCTACTCAAGATTATCAATCTGATACATTACTTCACAAAATTGCATCTTTCAGCTCAATTTTAATCGAAAAACCACTGAAAATTACATCCTCTGTCAGAGACTAATGATGCAAACTCTGCCAGGAACTAATCAGTGATCTTACGATATCCATGAATCAGCAATTTGCATTAAATATTACATACTTGGCAGTGCTACTGCAGTTTCCCTCTCTGTAAGTGAATAGTGAATACACTTGCACTTTCGTTGCTTCGATTATCAAAGGAAATACGAAGCACGAGTTCGTTACATCCGTTGGAAATAGCCGGAGATTGGAAGATTGCAAACCACGAGGAAGTTATGAATGATTCGGAATAGGTATACTATAGGTACGACGTGTGTATTAACGATAAAATGTATGCATTACGAGCATGAGGGAAGACCGAAAGAAGATAGAAAATGTACGTGGTAGCGAGCAGGTACAGTTATGGGTCTCGGCTGGTGGTAAATCTGTATGCCAAGGAAGATGGTTACTTGGTACCTCCCACAAGGCATATGCAGAATGATGGATATCCAAGGTTAACTCTAGGAACTGTTCAAATCATAATCTTGGGAAATGAAAAAAATTATTCCTACTTGCTCAGTGCTCGTGGAAGAAACTAGAATGAACTTATCTGTGGTCTAAAGATAAGGGACCATCAATAAATTGCGTGTGGTACGCAATATTTTCAAATTTTTTCAGCCATGTCTTATAAATATTCCAAATTAATGAATCTTCAACTGCGAACCTTAAAAATGGAAAGTTTTTTATTTTCCTGTCACAAAAACGATTAACCTTTCCCTGACAGTTGGACGTAGTTTTTGAACGAACCCTGTTTCATGTAGGAAGTAGAAACATTAAAATATTTTTATAATTTGAAGCATGACAATATTCGAGAGTAGTTAATGTGAAAAATCGAGAATACGAAATGGACTTTAATAAACAAGTGCCGTTTCTGAGAACTAATGAATAAACCCCATATCGTCTCTCACATTTTAATGCTTTTAAATGATTCGCAAGATGAAATCGCAATGATGATCTCCATATAAAACAGCAATCAGGGAAATCGTCAATTTTCAATCCCAGTATCGATAAACATTCCTTAATATCCTTGCGGTATAAAAACGGTAACGCAGATAAGATCGCGATTTCGATACACTTGGGTCCGCGGGCCAATTATCACCGTCCAAAAATAAGGTTTTGATGCCCCAACCTCCAATGATAAATCAGCCAGGCTGTATTACAGGCACACTCGCCTTTATTAATGAAATAAAAGCCAATCGAGAAGATTGCTCGCCACTCGAGGTGGGATACATGCATGGGTGGTTGAAATTTAGTAGAAGGGTAAGAGAAAGGTAAGAAGGGCAAGGTGGTTGGAAGAGGCAAGACCAGTAGAAGGTGCCCCTAAGGGGCCGTCCATGAAATACGTTACCATTTTGGGGACAATTTGACCCTCCGTCTCCACTCTTTGACAACCGTAGTTTTGTCTCCCCCCCCCCTACTTCCCTCCACCTCATTGGGTAAAAACGGATTTCACGTTTATTCGTTGCCAATATGCTTATACGAGACCGTGTGGTGAACTATAAGCTTCAATAATAAGTAAAAAATAATTAAAAATACTAAAATATCAGAGTTCATAGGCGAAACATGATCTCAAAACAGGAGCGATTTTTCACAAAAGTAGGGAAATAATAGGGGAATAAATTCTTTTACATCAAATAATGTAGTTGCCATATGCAATTCGATGTAAAACGCTTTAAATTTCTAATATGCGAAGTCAGAATATATTGCATTTCTAACAAAACAACTGAATTTTCAATTAAAAAAAAATTAAATTTTCAAGCTAAAAAGTCGAATTTTTTAACTGAAAACTATGAGTTTGCAACGAAAAATGGAATACCTGAACTTTCAGGTGAAACAATTCATTTTCAACCAAAAGAAAACAAATTTTTACTTAAATAGTTTAATTTAAAAAAAGAGATGAATTTACAAGTAAACTGATGAATCCTCAGCCAACAAAAAATTAATATTTTACAAAGTTGACTTTTGAGTTGTGGATTTTTCAACCGAAAAATATGAATTCTCAATGAAACATGTAATTAGTTAATATTTCAACCAAAAAGGGTTTCTAAGAAAACAGGTGAATTTTCAGGCTAAAAACACCAATTTTAAAAACGCAGTTGAATTTTCAACTAAAAAGTTAATTTTCAACCGAGAAAAATGACTTTTTTTACATGATAGATCAATTTTGAATCCAAAAGCACGAATTTTTAACAAAACAGTTTAATTATCGACAAAAAAAGTTGCCTTTAAAAAAGTTGAATTTTCAACCAAAAAAAAAACATTGTTAACGAAACATGTAGTAGTAAATATTTCTACCAAAAAGATTTTCTAACAAAAGAGATGAATTTTCAAGTCAAAAAGACGAATTTGTTAAAAGATACTTGAATTTTCACCAAAAAAGTTAATTTTAAACCAAGAAAGATGACTTTGCTAACAAAAAATATGAATTTTTAATCCAAAAGCACGTATTTTTGATAGAACATTTTTTTCAAAAAGTGGAATTTTAAACCCAAATAGTGAAATTTTCGACAAAAAAGTTCATTTTCGACCAAGAAAGATGAGTTTTCTACCATAAAAGATGAATTTTTAATCAAAAAGGACAATTTTTCAACAAAGCGGTTGATTTTTCGACAAAAATCCAATTTTAAACAAAATTCATCAATTTTCGACCAAATAATTCATTTTTCAGCAGTTTTTAACTATAAACGAAATAGTTAAATAAATTTTATTTTCATTTTCGAGCTGAAAAGCAAATTTTCAACAAAAGATTTAAGTTTTTAAGCTAGAATGTCGAATTTTTTAGAGAAAAGTTGATTTTTAAACCCGGAAAGATAAATTTGCAAGAAAGAAGTTAATTTACAATCAAGAAAGACTAATTTTCAACCAAATACGTAAATTTTCAGTCAGCTGTCCATCAGTCCGCCGCACTTTTTTCCAAGAAGGGGAAATTATGAGAGGGTGGTAGGGGAGGAAGGGGAAATGAGGGGTAGGGAAGGAGTAACAGTGAGGGGAAATTATGTAAAATTGGGGTAGGTATGTATGAAAAGTGGGGGGACATGAAGGGATGGAACTAGGGCAAATGTGATATGTGAAAGTAGGCGAAGGGGAGTGTTAGCTGGGGAAATGAGGAGATGGGGAACTAGATGATGAAGAAGTAGTAGGGGAGGAAAGTAGGGGGCCGAGGTTTAAATTAATTTTTATACAAAAAAAATGTCAACCAAATAAAAAATTGTTCAATTTGGAAGCCAAAGAGAAGAATTATCTACAAAAGAGTTGAAACTTCAGCCCAAAAATATGATTTTTCAACAAAACAGTTAGATATCTACCAAATAGTTAAATTTTTTAATTAATAGTTAAATTTGCAAATCAATAGTTAAACTTATAACCAAAAATAGTTGAATTATTTCATTGGGTTCTATGAAATCATATTGAATTCGAACGAAAAAACCGAGAAAAAAGATCAGTTTCTTGAAAACAGGAAAGAAAGGAAAATTTTATAAAAATGGCATAAAGAGAGGAATAGGGAAAAGATTGTAAAGTCTGAAATAAAAAAATGATTTGGAAACTTATTAAGTTATTAACAAACCATCTCTCGTAAGATTCGCGAACTTTATTAAATTTTATCATCAGGAAACGCACTAAACATTTTCTAAGTTCGTAACGTTACTTCAATTTACCCCCCCCACCCACCCACCCACCCGTCCACGCCCTGTTACCAACCGTTGTTCTGGCTCAATCCCCTCCCCCCTTAAATTGGTAACTTAGTTTATGGACGGCCCCTAAATGAATCGGATGAGAGCGGGTAAGAGTAACATGGGACCGGATAAGAAAAACGACCGGGCGATTAGCAGTCGAGACTGGACTCGTTATCGAAACGGTGATTGAGGGTAACGCGAAGCAACGCAAATCCGGTATGGTCAACTGGGCAACTGGGCTTGGAAAGAGACCGAGGGGGAAGCAGTCAAGAAAGGGGGACCAAGGGGACCATGGGGTCCAGTGCCCTCCGGGGTACAGGAAGGGTGGAGCTGATGATTATTTACGCCCGACGTCGAGACGTAAATCGCCGAGAAGAGAAGCGCCTATCGGTACATACCTTGACTTCTTCACATGCCTGCCACTTTTCAGATCGCTAAAACAAGGGACGTTCCTTCCCAGTCGTAAAATATATTTTCCTTAATATGATACTTCGATATTTATCACTGACTTGCAAGATGATTCGAATCAGAGAATTTTTTATTCTCAGGTTCATTAATTGATATTTATTAAAATATGATCTCATGTATGGTGACCGATTTGCATACTGCACTTTCGGAACACGATTCTCTAATTGATAGTATATACTATATATTCAGCACAATGTTCTATACACGCGTATTTAATTGATCAGTTATTTTCTTTTTGGAATGGTAAAGGAATTGCATTTATATGTATTATGATAGACGATTTTTGTCGTATTGATTGTGTGTTCGTTGTTCGGTTTAATCACAGAAAAAGCCAAATGTAATGGGAAATGGTGACCATGTCAACTCTATTAAATCTTGTTTTGTTTCGATGCGAAAAAATTGAGCTTTATCTACTTGAAAATTACCTGCAACAAATATTCACTTCTGTTTTTTCTGTGATCAGAGTAAATCGTGGGCGATTGTTTCAATATGCGAACATTATAGTTTTGATAACAGTTGGTGACTAGAAGGGTGCTGCATGAAATCGTTTTTTTTTATTTTCTAAAACCTTGACTCGGAAATTTGTTTCTTTTGGCGAGCAACTTATCCTCCATTTTGGTCAGATCAATTCAAAATATTTAGAGGTCGCTGTGGAGGTTTTTATGCCGAAGATTCTTTTGAAATTTATTATTATCATTATAAAAAATAATGAAGTTCAATATTGATAGTTACAACTCAATTTGTCGTAGGCATTTTTGTTGAAGTTGAATTTTTGAATAGTGTCGCAGACGCATTTTTGTAATGTAATCAAGTGATTTGATAAGAGTGATATGTACTATCATTATAAATTATTTATTATGATTATTTATTTTATTTTATTTCCTTTTTTAATTTTCATTTCTAAAATTGAACCTGGAAAAGTTAAACGGTGCATTCCAAAAGATTTCCTAAATTGTCAAAAGAGAATCTGGAATATCTTAAGGCAATTTTTTTACTTCTAAAATATTTTTTGCACATATATCAGGAAAAATTCGAATCATTTCAAAAGATGTTTAGGTGTTTTTAAAATACTTCAAAAATAATTGAAACTATGAAAAGATTTCAGAAAACTTGAAACAAAGTACAGATTTTTGAAGGCTTTGAAATAAAATTATAAAGTTTTTTTAAAGATTTTCGAACGTTTCGAGATAATAAAAAAATGTTCTCGAGATTTCTGAGGAAATCTTTAATTATTTTTTATGTTGGAAATTTAATTTTATGAGATTATTCAAAAAGATTTAAAACTTTTCAATAGATTTCCAAAATTCTTGAAAACAGATTCTGAAAGGTTTTAAGGAAATCATTATGTTTGGAAGATTTTGCAAAACTTTTGGGAAAAACTTAAATTATTTAAAAAAAAATTAAAAAGTTCTGAAAAAAATTTAGAAATAATTTAAGATTTGTAGATTAAAAAAAAAATTAAATTAATATATAGTTTTTTGAAGATTTCGGTTTTAAGGAATTTTCTTAAATTTTTCAAAATTTTATTAATACTTCGATTCAGTTCAAAATATATTCCGGAGTAAAAATAAACAAATAAACTTGAATAATAAATAGTCATTCAAAATTTTTATTTTGCATTAAAAATTATTTTTCCCTCAAATTAGAAATTGGTTGACATCTTTTTTCTATCTGGACTGAACAAACTTTTTTGTTTCAAATATTTTGTTGGAAATCCGTCTTTTACAGTAAAATTCATCTGCTTTTGATTCAAATTTAAAATCTTGTTGGTTGGAATATCAAATACATTTGTCGTAGAAAATTCATGTTTTTTTGCTAAAAATTCAACTAGCTGGTTAAAAATTAACTTTTTTATTGAAATTTTAATTCGAAATATCTGAAATCTTCATAAATGTTTTTTTATTTTCTCAAGAATCTTAGGAAAAGTATATTTATATAGGTAACCTTAAAAACAAACAAATTTAAAATATAAATAGTAATTCAAAATATTATTATTAAGAATTATTTTCACCGTCAAATGGAGAAACTACACTTAGCGAATTGTCAATATTTCTTTTTTAAATCAGGCAAAAATATGACATAATTTGCTCTCCAATGGAAAGAAATTCCCGATTCAAGGTTTTAAAAAATCTAAACAAAAAAAAAGGATTTCAGGAGGAACCCTAGACCCGTTTTCCAATTGCTTAATTATTTAAAACATTAGTAAAGACCAAAGATGTAAAACTGTCTCAATCTTGATGTAAAAAAAATTCGTGTATGCTTTTTTTATATACATATGTACAATAGATGTGTTCATACAAAAAGAAAATCCGAACCTCAACTTGCATCTTCGATTTTTTTGTTCCTTTTGGATTAAAAATATACTTCCTGGAAGGAGAAATAAATTGGATAATATTTAGAGGTCGATCATCGTGAATTTGTCTGTTTTCAACAGAAAAATCAATTTTTCTCAAAAACGGTAAATCATAACGCAAAATTGTAGAAAATATAAAAGATGCGTCTCATTGAAATGAGTATTTTTTGTACATAAGTTTTATTGAAATTGTACATAGTTAAGGAGATATATGAAAAAAATTGTTACAAAGAAGCGTTAATCATCTATCCACGTACTAAGAGGTCTTTAATACACATTTAAATTATTTTTAGGTCCTTGAAAAAAATTCATATGAAGAAATTTTTTTACATTCTCATTCTAATGAGAAGGTATTGGTTTTATGTAAAATTTGACATAGTCGGTTTTCATCAAATCTACACGTTTTGAGACCTCCTGAGTCAGAAAAAAACGATTTTTACCAAGGTGTCTGTCTGTCTGTAGTCTGTATGTAGTCTGTAGTCTGTCTGTCTGTCTGTAGGCACGATAACTTTCGAAAAAATGATCAGATTTGATTAAGCTTTGGCACACTTTTTTATGGCCTACAAAGAAAAAATCAAATTTTTGAAAAAACAATGCAAGGTACGAAAACAGATAAATGAACTAAAATTGTGCATTCAAAAAAGATTTACAAACCTGTAATCAATTTTTGTTGTAAGAATATATTCAAAATGAAAAAAATTAACTTTTTTGAAAAATGGCACAAGCTAAAATAAAATGTTAACTAATAAAATTTGTCGCCTAAATTATATCATTACTTTTCATTTGAAATCAAATAAAAATTTAGTAATTTGTATATGAAGAGCATATAACACGAAGCACAAAGTGCGCGATCAGTGTATTTCGGAGCGCGAAGCGCGACGTCCAAATCGCGCGCCGTAAGTGCGCTCAACCTTTTTGGTTTCTATCATACGGTGCACAGAACCGAGCGTGAAACGCAAGGTTAAAATGATTTTCAAATCAAATATCGAGCGCGAAGCGCGAGTGTCTGGATGAGAATGTGTTCCTTAAGGTCGATAGAACCTTGAGTAAATAAAGTTCCTTTTCAGTCAAAAATAAAAACAAATTTAACAATCACTTAATATGTAGAGGTTTTGATAATTTTATAATATTTGCAAACAAACTTTTTCTTTTCATCGAAGTCGAACACGAAGTTCAAAAATCTAGAGGAGCCGAGCGTAAAGCGCGATGTAAATACGCCCGAGCGCGTAGCGCGAGGTGAATACATAATCGAGCGCGAAGCGCGAGATCCAACAGTCTCACAACATCGGAAGTAGAAAAGAAAAATATATAAATGTTGTAAAAGATCATAGAAAGAGTTACCTTTAAATTGTGAGATGTTTAAAATTAAAAAATATGCAAAATCACTATTTTTGAAAAATTTTTTCATATTAATGGTTTTCAAGGACCTAAACATAATTTAAATGTGTATTAACCCTCCGTTCACAGACTTCTTTTTCTCACCTTCCGTTTACAGACAGGGTCTTTTGAGCCTGAGTCAGTTTTTGAACTATTTCTGGCCTTAAAAAAAAACTGGAAGAATTCTGGGTTACTCAAAGCATTTACTACATGATTCAATTGTTGTTAATGGTATTTGTTACAAAATATTTTAATCAAAATCTTTTCCTGTGAACGAGATATTCCAGTTTAAAAAAATTTTCTGTGCCTTAAAAGCCCCTGTCTGTAGACGGAGGGTTAAAGATCGCTTAGTACGTGGATAGATGAGTAAAGCTTCTTTATACAAATTTTCTTCATATACCACCTTAACTATGCATTATTTCAATAAAACTTATGTACAAAAAATACTCATTTTAATGAGATGCATCTTTTATATTCGTGTACAATTTTGCGTTATGATTGACCGTTTTTGGAAAAAATTGATTTTTCGGTTGAAAACAGACAAATTCACGATGAGCGACCTCTAAATATTATCCAATTTATTTCTTCTTCCAGGAGGTTTATTTTGAATCCAAAAGAAACAAAAAAATCGGAGATGCAGGTTGAGGTTCCGATTTACTTTTTTTTTTAACACCCCTAATGTACAATAATATATTTCACGCAGAAGACATTTTCGAACTCGCCGGCCTCCATGAGTTTGGGAGAATACGGTCCATGGAAATTTTATAAAAAGCACTCATCATTGCAGAACTTTCTTATATTCAGTTTCGAAAATAAACAAATGTTTGGAATAATTAAAATTTTATTTTTAACGACTACTTCTGACCGGATTTGAACCGGGAGCGCCACTGTACATGAGTGGAGCGTTAACCAACTGAAATTTAAAACCTTGGACGTTAACCTGCTTTAAAATGGTAATAAAATCTTCCGGACATTATTCAAATGTTATAAGTTATCTAATTCCACAAACACTTTTTTTGTGATGATATAATCCTGGAAATCTATACCTCATCTGAGGACCCATTTTATTTTCCCGAGTCTCAACTTTCTTCCTTTCTTTTCGAAATGTCAAGCCTCCACGACTCATGTTCTTTTCACATTCTCTCATTGAAATCATCGACGAAAATCAAGTGGTCGATGTCAGAGTGCACGCCTGACTGACCATGAAGGCCCTTCTTCAAGATAAGATCGCTATATTCGATGACCGTACACATACTTTACTGACATATCGTAAGACGGGTCTAAGCGGGACGTTTTTTTAAAAGTTTTTCAATATATTACGGGAAGACATTGAAATTAGATATTAATTCTTTAAATGTATAGTGTCTCAAAGTAAATCCCAAGATATCAAACCGATGCATCTAATTTTGATTATCAACTTTGGATCAAAATAAATCCACTCTTGCGGATAAAAATTAATTTTTAGAAACATTCACACATATCTGTCGAGTGGCAGTTGGTATACTCTTTAAGGGTCGTCCACAAAATACGTGACCAATTTTAGGCTATTTACCCCCCCCCCCCGAAAAGTAACGTGGAGGGTAGGGTGAGGGGGCAGATGGGGGGGGGCACCGCCACAGTTTTTGACTAATCGGCACCAAATTTTGCACACAGATTCTTTGGGCTCCTGGACAGGTCGTAAGAGTATCGGCGGGGGGAGGGAGCGGCTAGATTGGATTGAATTGGATTGGTTTGAATTCGATTCCATCCCAGGTTTTTAGATTAGGACTCTATGCAAGCTATTTGCACTTATGATGATCGGCTACGCCTCGACTCCGACTCGTACTGCAACTTTCACACTCGGCCGACAAAGTGCCAGTTAGGGTCATTGTATCACAAATAAATATTATTTATGTTTTGTTATCATTGAGTGAAGTAAACAGCTCGTTTCATAGACGCTAGACAGCTAATATTATTATTTTTCCATGTAAATGAGCCAGTTAAAGGAATGAATTTCAGATGGTGAATTGTTCCAAAAATAAATGATAGAGATAAGAAATGAGTTTTTGAACATTTCTGTGTCGAACAATTCTTAAATGTGTTTAATTAATTATTTTACTCCTACCAGACAATCCTTTTTCCACATTTTAGAGAGTTTCATTATTTTAAAAATAATTCTTCCATTCAATTATAATGATTATTCATAGAAATTTTCATGATTATAAATACTTTTTTATCTTTTTAACACTTCCTCACTTCTTGTTTAACACATTTCTTTTACAAAAATCCAAGATTCATATCTAATATGCAAAAATTCAACCATTTGTAAGGCACTTGTATCTTTGATTACATAAAATTCAATACATTTCGACAACGAAAAATATTTATTTATGTAAAATCAAGTTCTCCTAACCAACGAAGTCTTCGCAAATAAAAAATGGCATATGATTGTATTTTTTACACATTTTTTTACAAGAAATCATACAATACACAGTATTTTCCTTATTCGATATTTTCGAATCGACGAAAGATAATATTAGCTGATTTACTGTGTTTTCTGTCATTGCCGAGTTATCGGACAAGTCAAATATGAAGAAAAAGATCTTATATTACACACAGAAAAGCTTGCCTTACATTGGATGAGTCTTGTTTTTTTTAAGGTCTCAATTAGAGCATTACCAAGGTAACTTCATGCAATTGTGTGTTATTCAAAAACTCAATTTATTTCCTTTTTTGATAAAACTAGTTTTTCGATTAGAAAGTGGAGCTAATTTTAATACCAAATAAGAAAGTATAATAACTATTTTTTAGGTTTATTAGTTTTTAAGGGTATATAAATATAGTTTTTCTAAGATTCTTGAGAAAATTAAAAAATATTTTTAAAAATTGCAGATGCCGAATAAGAATTTCAACAAAAAGATTAATTTTCAACCAAATAGTTGAATTTTCAAACAAAAAAGATGAATTCTCAACGAAAAATGTAATAGTTAATATTTAAATCCAAAAGGACTTTTATTCTAAACAAAAAACAATTGATTTCGCCCAAAAAATAAAATACTTCAACAAAATAGTTGAATTTCTCACACACCAAAAATAATTAACGAAAAATATTATAGTTAATATTCAAACTACAAAATAGATTTTAATTTTAAATAAAAAAGAGTTGAATTCTTCCGTAAGGACGAAATTTATACTAAAATAAATGAATTTTCAAACGGAGAAGACGAATTTTCAACAAAATTGTTTAATTTTTAACCAAAGAAGATTTTTCAGTGAAGAAATACAAAAATTGGAGGCAAATTATAATTTGAAGAAAAAAAATCATTTTTAATAGAAAACAAAAATTTCCAATAACTAATTATTTTTAAAATTCTTGGTTCATTTGTTTTAAGGTTATATAGATGCAAGTTTCCTAGTTTTCTCGAGAAAATTCAAAAAGATCTTCGAAGATTTCAGATACGCCGATTTTTATTTTAAAAAGTGTATGAAAAATATGTATTAGTTTCCAATATATAACTTTTTGACACTTGGAAAAAATTAAAAAATTAAAAAAACTGCCTAAATATCTTCAGGATTCTTTTGTGATAATTTTGGAAATGTTTTGGAATCTTTTGGAATCTTTTGAAATATTCTCTCAAAATACATTTTGTAAAATAAAAAGTTATCAATAATTTTCCCAGAAATCTTGTAAAAAATGTATTCTCTTGAAAGCTTTTAAATTCCTGAAAAGCTTCTAATTTTTTTATTCGAAATCTTCAAAAATGTACAATCTGTTTTAAATTTCTTGAAATCTTTTTAAGTTAAAAATTATTTTTGTATCTTCTCAAAACTTCTAAATATTTCTTAAAATTATTCGAGTTTTTTCTGTAATATTGTAATTTCGCAAAATAAAAAAATTTCGATATAAAGTCTTCTACATTCTTTTCCAAAATTTTAGGAAACTATTTGATATGTTTTAAAATATTTCAAAAAATTTTTCAAATAAAATTTTAATTCAAATTTTTCCTTGAATCTGTATAAAAAAATTTATTATCCTGAAACCAGTCAAAATCTTTAAAAACCTTCAGAATTTTATTTTGAAATCTTTCAAAATTTCAAATTATTTTTAGTCTTTTCTAAACTTCTAAATCTTTGAAATATCTTTTGAAATAATCCAAAGTTTGCCTAACATTCTTTAAAATCCTGAAAACACAAAAGAAATTGTCCTAAATCTTCCAGATTCTTTTCCAAAATATTTTGAAATCTTCAAAACTTGAAAAGAATCTTTTAAAATAAAATTTAAATTATTTTCCCCAGAAATTCTTATTGTCGATACCCGTAATTTTGTTGTTACCATTACAAAAATTTTGTTTTCACCTATACGAATAATATCATTTTTCTTATCTCTTCAAAAGTTTGAAAAAGTTAACAAATTTTAGAGTGTGGTAGCGTAATGTTGAGAACCGAATTATTTTACAATATTAAAAAAAATACAATTAATATGTTTTCTGTTATCAATAATTTTGAGAAACATAGTAAATTTTATTATCAAATAAAATTATAAATTTGGAAATTTTGATTGACTAAATTGATGGTGCAGAACATTCTTAATCTTTATTAAAAGATGAACACATATAATTCATTTAATATGGTTAGGGTGTTGTGAATAGAATCCTTTTGTAATTTTTAAAACAATTGATCAAATAGTTAATAAGAGAATGGTTGCTTTTATTATTAAAGAATCATTTATAATTGAAATGTTTTATTCAAGAAATAATTTTTTAAATTGAAATTCCTCCTTCGGGAATTGCTCATCAAAAGATTCCAAATAATTCGACAAAACAAACTGAAACAGCCAATTACAGTCATATTCATGCAGTATTCAATAAATCAGGTATGGAACAACAATGAGTGCGAGATTTTCGAGAATTTCCATCCATATATTTTATTAGATTAGATAGGAAAATGGTGCGTCTCAGTTTTGTTTCAATATCTGACTCAAAATAAGTTCCTCTTTTTTCCGTGTAAGGTCAAAAGTGGCTATAGAAGCAAACAAAAATTCCTACCACTTTCCCTTCATTGCCTTGCCCTACAATTGTGTTCCGGTTCCCTGTTAGCATTAGATTTTCATCTCCTCTTATATCTTGCATTATAGGCTTTCTATTTTATTGTGCATATGCTCTATTTCGTCATCCTCGTGCTGCGATGTTGGCATATGGACTTATATTATCACGTTATCTACTAATTTTGATTTGGTCAGAATCATAATGAACCCGTCACTATGCTGTATAAGCAATTTTTCACCCTTAGGCCGATCTTCTTTTTCATTATGAAATAATTTATAGAATTTTTGTTAAAGGTTGTATATCACTGATACATTTGGTAATAATTGCAACCTCTTATTTACACGAGTTTAAATAATTCATTATTTATTTCAAATTTTATAGATAAGGCGGCCTGCATAAATTACGTGCCGTTTTTTCTCCGATTTTTTCAACCACGTGCCACCCTTTTCCAGGATCCGTATTTATTTAACCCTCCCCCTTCCTATCTTACGTAATTTTTTCGACTAAATTTTTTTCCTGAACTTATTTAGGGGTCATCTAAAAACAACGTAAAATGATTACGTGAAATTACACTGTTTCTTATGAATTCACAAACTAGTTCAACTTTCAACCAAATAGTGGAATTTTCAACCAATAAATATGAACTCTCAACAAAATAGTTGAATCATAAACCAAAAGAGATTTATTTTGAACCAAATAGTTAAATTTCAAACCTAAAAAGATTAAATGTGTACCAAAGAAGATGAATTTTCAAATGAAAACTACAATCATATGCACGTTTTACGCACGAATATGGGTGTGTAAAAACGCATTTTTAGGCACACTGTATCAAAAAATATCGTATGCAACATGTGCGTACGATTTACCCACTTGCGGTGATCGCGTGTGTAACACTGCATTTTACGCACATGTTGCATAATATACTATTAATTTTCAATATACCCACTGAAAAGTGAAGTGTATCGATTTGTTGAACAGAATGAAGAAATATCATGAAAGTGAGGAGCAGAGTACAAATGAACATCCTCATTTTTCTAGAGACAGATAACTGCTTTTTACAGAGTTTCTTGCGCTGTAACTGTAACAAATAAAGTTTTTTTAAATGAAGAAGGAATTTTGATAGCTGTAAAATAGGCAAACCTAATTTACTATATCCTTAAACATGTAAGAGTCGGGAGTTGACCAGATCTACAAGTAGCAATTGTAAACGAGCGACATGGAAACGAAGTTAGCCTAAAATCGAACGACTTTTCCTGCCAAAAACTGTTTCATTAAAAGAGTTAGATCTCATTTTATATACATAGATATTAGAAACTTTTTTCGGACCAACCTGATATATATATATATATATA